>JAMKCH010013765.1:0-41570 GCA_023653785.1 Ophioderma brevispina | reverse complement strand
ATGATGAGAGCATATAAAATTGGACCCCCTTTGTAAACTTAAATTGGCCCTAGTGAAAAAGTTATACCACGAATTTTGAGAGTACTAACCTACCTAGCATTGATGTAGCGGGTCCCTACTAACTACAACAGGTGTTCAACCTTTTCTGTAGTGGGGGTTAACCAAACCCTTAACATATCCCCTATGATATGCTGCTCCTGCTCTAAAGAAACTACTAGATACTTACAAAAGCAATGTTGACCTCTTCCACAAATTGTTCATCAGACACTGCACATCAAGGCTTGGCTTTTGTCATGTGTGGATCGACCACCAGGGAACTCTCTTTGTCACTCAGCTGAAAATTCAAACTTAACATTACATGTGCATTTGCCTGCACGTATGGTTATCGTAAATTATGAGAGATATTTGTTGAAAATAAGGGTTGGGAATGTGCTGGGCCGTTGGTATAGTTTTTGTCAGTCCATGTAGCCTTTCATCAAGGCGTTGGGCTTATTTTTATTTCCTGCAGTCACTTTATACGATTTGGTATAGTGCCCTCTCACGGTATTCTCTTGTGCAAGGCCTTCCTCCTCCGCGTTTTATCTTGATGGTTTGTTTTTCTTTATTGTTCTCTTCCTGATAAATCTTTCCTGGGAACTAATTGGCCAATACACCTTTAAGAAAAGAGGCCCTGTGCCCATAAGCATTGCGGTCAAAACAAACCTAGTGACTAACCTAACCAGTGGAGGCATTGTTTTATGTTACTGTCGGCATTATCTGTGTTTAAAGGGAGGGTTCACTTGACAGATCTGTTTGCACAGCAATCAAGTTGTAGGTACCATCCCCCATATGAGACCACATAATACTTTGATTGACATATTATGCTTTCATATCCACTATCCCCTATTCAAATCAAATCAATTTATTCAGCAAATCAACCAAGATTACAAAGAAATAAATTTTAATTTAATGTACAAGTCGAACAGATAATGATGTAAAATAAATTAAAATTGAACATTGGAAAAGCAATATCCGCATTTGCTATGACCCTCCACTGGTACAACTCCTGTGAGTCCTTAGAGGAGGTGGAGGCCCTTACTTACGGTAACTTACTTTAAACTTACAACATCAATGATGAACAGAAAGCGGTCAATTGAAAATATAATAGAAATAAATTTGTGCGCTGGAAATACAAACGAGACAAGAAGAGTGAGACTAAAATTTTTAAGACGCTATAGGGAGTACCACATGACGCGAATGGACAAAAAGTTTTTAAGACCAACAATACAAGCTATACACAATACACACAAACTTATAAATACCACATACATACAGACATAATCCACATAAAAACATACATATACATACATGTACCCAATACACAAACATTATCCACATCCCATAATAATATGCCTACCTTGACGTACACATAATACATGCCAGTGTGCATCATCCACATTTATGTTCGTATGCCAGGCATGTTAAAGTCAAACCAAAAGTTGTGAAGAAAGACAGAAGTGAGGAGCTTGGTCCAACGTATATTTACTCAGGGGTAAAAGGCTTCGGCAGACTGTAGAAGGAGGGCGGTAAACTAGAGTAGATGAGGAAAAAAAAAAAAAAGATGATGGGGAGTGAAAGAGAATAGTGAGTGAGAGAGAGAGGGAAGTGAGAACGAAGTGAAGTGGAGTTTTGCAGATCATTGAGATGGAAGATTAAACGGTAAGTCATGGTATATAGTATGTACTGAAAAAAAGCTTGAGGGCGTGGTTCTTTAAGGTATTTTTTGTTGTGTGATAGATGTGATTGATTTCGGAAGATCGTTCCAGGTTTTTTGCCACCATGGTACAGAATATATGAATGTTTTTCGTTGGTGTTTTGGGGTAGAGGAAGGTGATATTGGTCGGGTTGTCTAGTGTTGTAATTGTGTACTCTTTGTTTATATTTGTCACAAAGGCTTTTTGAAATTAGGAGTAGGTTTTTATGGTGAATAGCGGGATAAAGAGTGCGACCTGAAGTTTATTGATGTTACATTTATTTTTATTTGTCTTGAGGGAATAAATATGCCAGGTGTGATTTCTGTAAGGTGAGTTAAGTGATCGTACGGATGCCATTTCTGCTGAGTGATTTGACGATTGTCCGTGTTTGGAAGTTTGAGGCCCATCATGATATTGCAGTATGTACGGTGTGGATGACCGATTGTGTTGTATAACTGTTTTTAATGTTGTGGGGTGGTAGGTGGTGGTCCTTTGCTCTGTAGATGGTACCTATTGCATGTGAGGTTTTGGTAATAGTGGAGTTGATGTGCTGGTTCCATGTTAGTTTTCGTCAATGTGATTCCCAGAAATCTTAGTATATGAACTTGTGAATTGGCTGGTTTATCATGGTAACTGTATGGTTATGGTTAGTATGATGAAATGAGAATAGCATTTAGTTAGTTTTTGATATATTAAGAGACAGTTTATTAGCTCGGGACCAGTCAGTGATTTTTGTGAGCTCAAGGTTTATGTTCGAAAAGCGAGTTTAAGTTTGAGTCTGAGATGAAGATGTTCGTGTCATCGCAATAAATAAGTTTGAGTGTGTTAGATTTGTTGATGATGTCATTCTATCTGATAAAGATATCGGACCCAAAATGGAGCCTGTGGAACACCACTGTGTATTTCAGCGAAGGGTGAATTGATTGTGTGTGCGTAAACAGATTGAGTGCGGTCTGCGAGGTAGCTTCTGAACAGTCCAAGGAGCACTCACGAACACCATAGTGTGAAGCTTATAAAGGAGAATATTATGGTCTATTTGCCCCAAGACCGCTCCGCCTTGCTCCGCTCAGTCGAGGGCGAAAACTTTACATACAGTACATTGAATTAATCTTTCCTTTCCTACACCCTGGAAAATTGCAACATTTTGATCATGTAACTTTTAGTGTTTTTCTTAAGGCCTACCCAACATTGGTTGCCAGCATGAGGGCACAGGTTGGGGTCCGGGTATTGGTGGACTTGACTTCAAGGCTTCACATCCCATTGTTTCCATACAGTCCATATAGCAATGGAGAGTCCTGCAAAATGTTGTACGTGCTCAACTAGTTAGCCAAGGCTAAGCTAAACCTAGCTTACTGTCGGAAAAATCCTGCAGTACAGGCTTCACATCTCCATTTAGGTCAAACCACATCAATAAATTGCAGCACAATGCCAAACAATAGGCACCAATATAGTTTCACAAAATCGAAATTTTGGACAGACTTGCACTTACAGAATAAAGGTATGGTTTTGGGACCGGTACTCTCTTTATGGTGGATTGAAACGAAGGCCGTGCATTATTTTAAAGACACTATCAGTGATTTGAAAAATATTTGAAATTGCATAATAGCTTCAAGTGAAGGATAAGTATGTAGAATTCTCATAATTAACCTTTTCCACGGGTAAAATAAGTAAAAGAAAGAAAACTGTAGTATTCCAAGATACGATTCTCCATTCAATACGTGTTGTAGTCAGTGGCCGTTCGGACATTAATGACCAATTCCCGATTCTGTCCTTATTAGGTTGCTTTCTGGTCTTATCATTGAGGGTAATGTTAGGATACCTGTACGTGTTATACTGCTGAAATTCTGATTTTTGAATGATTTTTTTCGATTTGCTTATTAGCAAATCACTGATAGTGTCTTTAAGAGGAAAGAACTAGGCCAGAGGCTGAGTTCTTCCATGCAAAAATAATGCATTGCGCGTGGTATTGCCTTTTTTACAAGTCTCTAAATATTTTATTTGATCTCAGATAATCTTTAAAAAACCATGGTACTTACCTTTGACCTCATTTACTTATTTGAAACCCTGCATTTCTTTGACCTCATTAACATATGGGGCTTCCCATGTTGCACCTATGTGTGGTAAATTTTGGAGAGAGCTATTTTCCATTGAGTTTCCTGTACTTAAATATAAATTGTATCCGCTCAAACATGGCTTATCAAGGGCTGTTCCACAGTCACAACAATTCTTGAGGTTTTCACGAATCAGTTCTGTTATGGACAAACGCTGGGCAGGTAGACATGGTTTACCTTGATTTTTTCAAAAGCTTTCGCTAGCGTTCACATAAGCTCCCTTCTTCATAACTCTTCGTTCTTTGGCTTCATATCTGATTTATTACATGGTTTGAGCCTATGCTGACAGGAAGACGACAAAGAGTTGTTGTTAATGGTATCTAATTCAGACTGCTTCCTGTTGTTTCAGGTGGTGCCCCAAGGCTCTATTTTAGGTCCCCTTCTTTTCGTTTTATTCATCAATGACTTGCCCAGCGGTGCCCATAGTGCCAAGATAGCATTATTTGCTGATGATGCCAGTGTTTTTAAACATCAAAATAGATCCCACTTCCATCGTCTCCAAGAAAGGACTCTTAATCCTTGTTTAAATTGGAGCAAGTCCTGAGATCTTTAATTTCATCCATCAGTGCCAGGTCCTGACTATGACGAGACGTCATAAACCAATTAAATTCATTTATCAACATTAAGGTAAACCCCTTTGAGGCAATTGATACTATCAAGATTGGGTGTTGATGTTTCTTCGAAACTCAACTGGAATTGTCACATCAATCAAGTGGTGAAAAGATGCAATTCAGAATTGGGTATGATTTGCGCACTGTTTGTTTTCATCCCCTGATCGAGTGACTTGACCCTTTATTAGATCCTGATTTCAGGAGTGACCTTGAAATGGTAGCTCTGGCCCTTTGGAGTGGTACATCCAACAAAACATTCAGCTTTTTGGAATGGTGGTCCAATAGGCAAGCTACCAAATTCATTATCATTATCCTGATCAGGACTATAAGCGAGACTTACAGCCTCAATCTCTCTCCACTCACCCTCAGGAGAGACAAGTCTGATTTGTTATTTCTTTTTAGATGTGAATGGTCATTATGACCTCGATATCAACAAGTTTGTCGAATTCAGCGGCGCAACAAACGGGACCATCCCACCACGAAATCATCTTCTGATCCATTTAGGTTAAAGCCTCATTTGTGCAGGACTGGGCACATAAGGTCATGTTTTTTTAGTTGGGCACCTAAAAAGGTTGATTTGTTGCATTCTTAGTTCCAAAAACTTGTTTACATGCTAGTAGTTTGTTAATTTTATATGAACAGAGTTTGTTTTGGTATTATTTTTTTCACTTGGACATTGGCCTTCCATTTCGGAGGGGCAAAAAAAATATGATTTTAGTTTGTATAATTACGTAAGTAAACCCTCGTTAAGCGTAAAAAGTCAGGTGTGGATCATGTGGCTTAGGACATGTGTCGTAGGAGAAAAATGCTACAAATGGGTGCTACGGACAACCAAATCATGAATATTAGGTTCAAAATATCATAGGCATGTCAGGTTGTGATCCTCCTCTTTACTTCAGTAAAAAACTAAAAATCTAGAAACAACAAATGTTTGCGACAATCTGAAAAGCGCCCTCGTGTCTCATTTTTGATCAAAAAAGGTCAATTTTCACGAAAAACGCTTTGTCGAATTCCTCTTCTTAACTTTCATAATTGGATTACTTGCTGATTTTACATCTAGTAACACATCTCAATCATGAAATTATGTCTAGTCAGTACCAGATATTAGGGCAGAATGTACCGAAATCTCGCATAATTTTGGACCACCCTGTATCTTTGTAATGGAAGTATTTGTCAATTATAAAAGTTGGTACATGGCTTGGTGTGTAAATTTTGTAATTATATTAAACAAGTGCCCAAATATTGTATCATCATGTATGTTAGGGGGTGACACCCATTAAACGAATACCCTTTCTTCCCGTTGCTTGTTACAACCCCATATATTTATGATCACCCTGTATGATGAAGCCAATTTATTGTTTCTGAAATCTGCAGAGTATATACTCTCAGAATATATGTACTTATATATAGGGGTAAAATGTACATTTAAAAAACACGTAGATAGCAATCCGACCTTTAAATCATGTAAGTTTGCTACAAATGCACATGCAACACATTGGTTCCCAACGTAAAATACATGAGCCATAAAGCAACCTATTTCAATCGTATTGTTTCTTTATGGACCAGCTTCCCTTTGAACCAGACAAAACTGGTTCTTTTGCTACTTTCAAAGCTCAGGTAGTTGACTTTTTACATTCCAGATTTGCTACAAGTTTTTATCCATCAAACATGTGTACTTGAGGCCTAGTCTGCACACTGTACAAATTGCAGCCTAGGTAATTTGGGGGTTCACTATTTGTCTTTCATAATTCTTGGAGTGTGATGGTCCTAGTAGTGATTAAGCACCTGTTTGTCCCAACCTTTTCACTGGAATTCTTTTTGGTTCCAATATCTTAATTCGTATATTTTTATTCTGTTAATCTGTGCCAGATTTTCTTGAATTTTCTTTTTATGCTGTTGGTGTTTTACCAGTGGCTGAAGTGTAAATAATAAAAATAAAAATAATAGATCCACATTTGGTCGGCAATTGACTTCACTTTCCATCGAGCAACCCTTGGAAAAAACGGTTCCCGGAAAACCTTAGAATACATGTACACTCACAATTCAGGACTGGTGCCTTTTTCCCCAAAGAGGCTAACAAAAAATTACTATTTTTTAACAGAAATTGTTTGGTAGTTAATGTTCAGAGTCAGTATGGTACATGGTAAAACTTTATAAATACAATACTGTGAATAATGAGACATTAAAATAATATGTCACCTAGTAACTGTGCAAGATTGGTGAAAGCTTACCGGTAAGCATGCAAATTGGGCAGTGCGTAGAAAACGCTGCCAGGCAACATTGTTCTCTGTAGCTTCAAAGAAAGGAGAAACAAACAGACCATTTATGTTTGAATTCAACATCATTAATTTGGCTACTGCATAATAGGATGTTGCCTCCCCTTCATAAGAGTTTCCACAATTTGAAGATAAAGAAAAATCCAGGTATGAAAGCTATGAGAGAGGCATTCTGAAAAATAAAAATACATCGGTCCGCGGATGCTGTGTCGCCTGCCGTCACGGTTAGTGAATGATAGGCCTAACGTGCCTTTTGACATTGATATGTGACCATTGGACCTCATAAGCAAATGGGGGTTGCATGTAAACTCCATACACCAGTTGGTTCCAATTGAACTTCCAACCTTTTCGAATGAGGTCAATTTACATTTTCAGCTATTTACACTTGACCTCATTGGACCATTTGATATGTGACCCTTTGACCTCATCAACAAATGAGGGATCCAATGTTTGCACCTATGATTCAAAGTTTGGTTCCAATTGAACTTCAACTTTTCAAATGAGGTCAATGTAAATGTTCATCCTATCTAACAACTTGACCTCACATGACCTTTGACCTTGGTATGTGGACCTTTGACATCATCAACCAAATGAGGCATTCCATGATGCACCTATGATTCAAGTTTGGTTCCAATTGAATTCAACTTTTCAAATGAGTCAATTTTAAATTTTCAGCCTTATTTTACAACTTGACCCTCACCTGACCTTGACCTAGGCATGTGACCTGTGACCTCATCAACAAGTGGAGGTTGCCATGTTGCACCTGTGCACCCAATTTTGGTTTAAGTTTAATCCATCAAGTATGAGGATATTACAGGCAAATGTTAACCCTTTTTACAACAGACAAACACAGACATCAACAACATACAGGACGGCAACAACAGGGGACAGTGATCCCTAGTGTCTTCCTGCTAGGAAGGCGACACAAAAACAGATTACTTGGAATTGGGTTGGGCGTATTTCAGGGGAGGCTACATGTATATAAAAGCTTTACACCATGCAAAAATATCAATTTTGAAAAATCTAGAGGGTGCATTTTTTTCAAATTACCAGTGTTCTTCAAGGAAGTGTGATAGTCAAACAGGTTAACGGTTGTTTGACTTTCAAAATGCATCTAAATGACAAAATTTAAATGAACGTTCTCAACATCATGACAAGAACAGTAAACCCCTCCACTTTTTAACTGGCATTTGTCCCTTTCCATACTAAGATCAAGTACCTACCTCTGAGAGCTGAAGAGGCGCAACACAACACCAACTCTGATCATAATTCCCTATTAAGTTTCTGTAATTCAAATCCCACACATTGCCTAATGAAGAGTTTGCTCCATCAGCAAGCAATCAACAACCTTGTCTTCAAGCATTCTCCATTTTGACAGCCCACCTTCCACCCAGATCCCAGCCACAAGGTGGTGCTGAGGAATTGTCGATATGTCACAATGGTTTCATAATCTACATTGCACACGGTTGGTCTTCAGTTTGTCCAGGCGTTGCGTGCTTGAGAGGGCTGCTATGGTTACATCATTTCAAACAATGGTAAGCGAAGTCCTGGTGAGATCACATTATTGAAGTTGATACTGCATCTATGAGCTGCACCACACTTGCATTCGACTAAAAGGCTTTACGTCTCGTTACCATGTCCTGCCAAGCACCCAACACTAGAAGTGAAGAAACAACAGTTGAAGGACTGAGAGATATTTGCAGAATACTATATTTGCCATAGAGTTACAAAAAACTCTTCCTTGAGGTATATAAAAAAGTGGCAGAAATGAGTTTGAAGTCATTACTTACATCCAAAAGATCCACCGAGCCATGGTTTAGGGCACACATCTGGTACTGTAATTTCTGGTAAAGCCTTTCCATATGGGGTTGTGTATCAACTTTCTCGCAGAAGACTCCTATGATGATGAAGAGTTGGGCTCTGACCTGTAAACAGATTAAACATTATACTTTGATGAATTACTGATGAAAGGAAGGAAAGATGGAAATTCTCAATTGCATACATTCTCATTTAACAATTGGAAAATAAAACCTTGTAAACAATGTCAAGAACAATGAAACAAGGGAAAACAAAAACAAACGCAATTCAGCCATTTACTCTCTGGATCATAATTCTGGGGACATGCGGCTAAGTATGCCCGTTTCCCCACCAAAAAAGACGCCATGGATTGCACGTGGCGCAGTTCACGCAAGAGATACATGCACGCCTAGCTCAGTCCAAGAAATATGAGCCCAGTTATAGGTCAGGATGGAATTAGTCTCAACAAACTGGAACAGAAAAAAAAACAAAAAAAAAAAGGGAATTCATCTGATTTTCTGATACTGACACATGAAAAACTCTTTTTAAATACTGAAAAAGGAGGGAAACCTATAGCTAGTATAGGAGTCAGAAGTTACTATGGAAGCTTTGGAATCAATAGGGTATAACAAAGCTCATAATATCTTCATTTGCTGCTGGGTACTTCAAAGTTGCTTAGGAATCCAACATGAATGCTGGCTTCATATTCCTGATAGATCATGACTAGAATAGCTGTAACTTTGTATGGTGCTGTTGAGTGCGGAGTGAGTATAAAGTTTTTAACGACACTCAAACACAATGTGTTATATAGTGTCATTACATTTGTCATTTAACAGTAATATAAAAAAAACAAACGCAATATTAAAACTTCATTTCAATTCAAATTACACTTAAACAATACAAAAGGATACACATCATACGTGATGAACCAGAGACATAACCACCATGTATAAAAACAATTCAAGATAAAACCAACTAATGCCAAAAGATCCATAAAACATTATCAATAAAAAACAAAGTCAAAAAGAATATCTGAGAAAGTTAGAAAACTTATTACAAATCATAGAACGATGACAAAGGTCATCAACTCATCCATGTACCAAGCAAAAAACTTCAAATACAGATAATCGCCAATCACATCATAACATGCAAACATGAGATCCCCTACAGACCAAATAGATGGTCTCTGACATGTTACATTTTAGATAACGGGCCTCCAATACATTTGGGCCTTTATTGCCCAAAAATGATAGATTTTAAATTAATCAACAATTATACAGTAGAAACGCCGAACTACATGCTACTATTTACTATTACAAAAAAAGAAATAGGTGGTCTTACATAGGTAAAAATGTATGATAATGTTTGTTTTTCATGTTAAATTGATTTTAAGTACTGTATAAACGAGAATGTAAACAACCGAACATCTTAGAAATACAATTACACGTCCTAAAAAATCAATACCACATGTATATTATAATACTAAAATTGTAAAACAAACCAGTCTGTTCAAATAACAGAAGAGCTGCCCCTTTTAGGTCGCCTTTTGACGAACATGCAGGGGAACACATAGGCAATTCTACCCCGAACCCCGCAGGGGGCCCCAGTAGTCGCCTTGTATGCATGGCAGGGGAAAAACACATCGGGCCAATGCTAAACCCCGAACCCGCCAGGGGGGTTATGGGCGGCTTGTTAGTACATCGGAATATCTAGTCATGCGAGGTGTGTGTCGTGAAACAGTGCAATTTAAAGTCTGACGCAGAAATTTCGAAAATAATTTTTGTAATATATTAATTAAAAATAGTCAATACATGAACTAAAGATAGTACTAGGAATGCTGTTTCAATGCCAAAGTTGAGTGGAATCGGATTTTTCGTTTAGTAGTAAACATTTTATGCGTAGATAACAGTGCCATAGGAGGATCTGTGCATAACAAAATTTCCGGATTCCGGAAATTTTTAAACAAAGATTGGATTTTCTATATGAAGGCTTCGACTTGAGCTTAGCTATTCCCACAGTGATTAGGTATGGACAGCATTATGTACATGCAAAAAACCACATTGTTTGAAAATGAGGGCGCCCTCATCGGGAAATCTCGAGTCGGCCAGTGAAGCCAGATACCCAGACAGCTTCTGCTCTAAACTCTCCAGCGCAAAAGTGGCTTAATATTCATTATTTGCATAAACTTATATTGGAGGCATCTGAGGTCTTCTGCATAAGTGATAAACATTTTTCCAGATTTAAAATTCACATTGAAATTTCAGGTGAAACTTACCCTTGTTTTGTTCACATTGGCTGCCAAATTTGGCAAGACTGGTTACAGGTTGACATGAATCTTTTTGAGAAATTGTAGCATCGGTGACAAATTGGTAAGACATTCTTCTACAGCTCTAGAGAGTGCTAGTAGTCAAAAGAAAATTATTTTTTTTTTTTATTTAAGGAAATAACATCTCAAAACATCTCAAACCTTAAATGGCATGGGAAGTTGGAACTGCCACAGACAGATGTAACTTATGGCACCAAAGAGTAGTCCAAATTTTAAAAGATGATGCCTAAGTTACAATTATTGGAACAACTAGGATGCATCCCAACTTTAGGATCTGGGCTCTGCATAGTTGTGCCATTCTCAACCTCAGTACAGTGATGTACTCTAGTTCCCCTGATTTGTGTGCAATTGGACTAGGTGGACTTACCGTAAAAACCATTAATCATCATGAGCCAATTTAAAACCTCTTGCTGTATAAAGCCTGGATGAAAGAATTTTTGGATTGGTTGTAGTATAGACAAGAGTCCTCACCTAAATGATTAAGCCCACATCAGTGCCTGTGGTAAGAGAACAAACTGATCGATTTTATAATAATCTGAAGTGATTTTATTCAGCAGACGGACGATCATACATTAACACAAGACAATTGCTCAGAGTCATTATGTAATACTAGACACATTTGTTGCTTGACAAACCCAAAAATTTGGCCTACAAAGTACTGAATGTCTTTATCAATGATCCTTCTGAAGGTCGGTCTGTCTTTGTGGTATGGTTATTATTTTGTGGTTTGTTGTAAAAATATCCAAGGTTCTAAGACTATCATTTGAAAGCAAATTTCATGCTTTGTGAAATGTGCCAGTGCTGTTTTTTAATGACATGAGTGTAGCCGTCACCCGAGGTGCGGGGACCTTAGCAGTGAGCATAAAGATGAATAAACCTCAACATCACCATATATCATGCAGTCAGTTAAAAAACTTTATAAGGCAGGAAAATGGGACTAAGTCGGTAAATGTATGCAATAGTCATTGGTAAGCAAAAGCATGGAACCTACTTCCTTGGCATTAGAGTTTTAAGACATGTCATAAAGCCCAATGCCTCGGACTTTTCAGGTTTGAGGAAGCAGGAAAAATCTTGTATTAAAGGTCGGGAATGCCTTTTAAATACCACTGACATAGCCTTGGTAGGCTACGAATGTCTTCATAAAAGGAACGTCAAACTTTCGCTAGGTCATTGCCCTCATTCCATTTTTTTTTTTGTTTTTTTAAATCTCCTAAACTTGGATTTGGTCTGACCGAGAATTTGTTCTAGGCCTAGCTAGCTAGGTTAGTCCCAATTAGTAGGGATACACGTTGACATTCATTTACTGGTCACTGGGGTCTTTATTATCCTATCACTGAAGTTTTAAATGGCATACAATCACACATCACTGTGCTGAAATGACCTGGCAGTGAATAGTGGTTATAGCGGAGGCGCGAAGCGAAGCTCTTGGAGACACGCGATTCCCACCCCGTATTCGACAGACTATTGAAAATCTATAGTCTGACAGGTTTAAAAAATACCGAAACTCATTGGTCCCCCTTTTCGTTCTTACCATTAACTCATACGGGTATTTAAATCGACGTGTCGAACAATTAGTGAAAATCGCCATTTTTAAAAATTGTAATTAATTTGTAGTCCGATATGAAAACAAAAACATTATTTAATACTCATTCTGTGGGATATTTTGTTTATGAAAATTGAGTTTTTAATGTACCTGTTTTTACTTAAACCTATGATAATGTTTGCTTATGATGTTTGAAAAATAATGCTTGGAATCATGAAACAATGACGGAAATAAAATGCTGCTGGCGGCCGATGTCAATGACGTTTAAATTCGGAAACCGTCCTCGTACCAGTATTGCGGGTCGGTAATCTTAACCGGGTTCTTAAACACAGCGGGTTTGGTTTTGCAAATCGGATCGTTTCTGCATACATAGCAGGGCAAGCAGTCACAACAAAGATTGGCTGGCGATGGCGAATTTCATGATTGTGGGCCGGTTGTCAATAATGTTATTGTTTCCACTCCACTTTTCAGGGTTGGCATGGTCTGCTCAACGGAATGTCAAAACGGCGAAAGCAAAACATGGCCAATGCAAATGAATCGCTATTTGCTATTGTCATTTGTTGGTACTTTGTATTCGTTGCAAGTATGACAGTTTAGTTACTTACAGAGTATAAAGGCCTAGGTCTTTCGTTCATGTCATCATGGTCATGACCATAACTTAGGGACTACCTAAACAGGCCGGCAGTTCATGTGTGTTTAGGCAGGTGTTAATCATTAATATCACCTTTTAGGTGCGATTAATAATTATTAAACATTAACTGCTGGCAACATGCCTAGCATGCCTAGGCTAGCTAGGCTGGCTAGGCAGGCCGTAGGCTAGGCTAATCAGTTGTTACACATGCAGATATATGGTCTCTATTTTTTGTCCATAACTGGCATTGCTAATATCAACATTAAACATGCCATCATCAGAATCAACTAATTAAAAAAAAAAAAAGAAACCTCTGGCTTTTCGAGGATCAATCCAAAAATGATGAAGGTGACGGCGGGCTAGGCCTCGGCCAACAGAGAGAATGCCCCAGCGATCTTGCACGAATCTGAAGTTGGAAGTAGAAGGTGCACACACTACATTTGGACACGGGAGACAAGTTTCTCTGACTATAGGCCTAGGTCTGTGCTTTACGAAGTTTTGTATCTCGTAATGACCCTTAATTATTGCCACAACCAGTTGGGCCAGTGACATGAATTGATATGATATATTGTAAGGTTGTGGAGTTGTTGTGCACTGATCCTGTGTTAACCAGATTATTATTAGTAGACCTGGCCTATATAAGCCAATGGCCCTGGGTTAAAAGAACCGATCACCCCCCCTTCTATCTGTTTCTCCCCCCGGTTACTAGCCTGCCTTGCTATGCTACACTTGTCGATTACCACCAAATTATACGGGTGGAAATTAGTAGCGTTATCGTTTTGCGTCCAAGCTTTTACAGTACAGAATCATACCCGCTATGCAAAATATACACATGCATTTCTTGCGCTGTTGTTTGGGCCAACATTATTCCATATCATTTCACACTGTTTAGTTATGAGGCCCCCTATTTACGATTGGGGGACCGTGCATCCAATTATACCTCACGACACTCACGTACTGCAAGCAAGCAGTTAGTCAGGTCAGACTTTATACTGAGTCTGACGATGGACAGGAAAGAGGAGTCAAGAAAAAAAAAACCATACACTTCAAAACGACCAAAATCATATAACACAACACCGGTTAGAAATTTACCGGCGAATATTAAAAACTGCTGCTGTAAATTTCTTCAGGGGAGGGCACGCAGCCAAGAAAATCATAATTTTAGTTGATTGCCATGGGTTTTTAACGGTAAAAGCGGAGATAGATTCTGACGAAAAATTCTGAATTTGTATACGTTGTCAATCTGGTTGGCTAAACATTTTGTTTTTACCAAAGCGGTCATACTATTAGGCTAAAGAAGAGATACAGACCTTCTCTAATACGACTAAAACTAGGGGGGGCCGGACACAATTCTGCTTGATTGAGGCATTTGGGATTTCCAAACGGTACAGGTAATCATCATTTTTCCCCCAAGAGTCAAAGACCCTTGAGGTCAAATTGTCAAGAGTCAAAATGAAACATCAGGCAAAATGTAATTTTATTAAAAATTGAAGTGTTCAAATTTTGTTCCGTGTTTTTTAACGCGGGTTTAAATGGATCCAAAGCATGTGCCGTAACCGCCAGGCTTTAATTACGGCTTTATATTAGCAATTTAATGTAGTAACAATGGAATGGCCCTTAATTTGTAAATGATGGCATGACCCTTTAATTCATAAATGATGGAATTGAAATGACCCTTTGTTAATTGGTTAATGTAAAGACCCTTGTAATTGGCTAAGGAATAACCGTAATGATAAAATGAAGGAAAGACCCTTAATTGGTAAATGGAAGGAAATGACCCTTTTAATTGGTAAAAATTGAAGAATGACCCTTTAAGTGGGAGGAAGAAGGATGGCCCCTTTAAATTGGAAATGAAGGAATGACCCTTTAATAGGCAAATAGGAATGACCTTAATTGGTAAATGAGGAGTGACCATTTAATGGTAAATGAAGGAAGACCCTTAATTGGTAACTGAAGGCGTGACCCTTAATGGTAAATGAAGGAATGACCCTTTAATGGTAAATGAAGAGTGACCCTTTAATTGGTAAATGAAGGAAGTGACCCTTTAATGGTAAATGAAGGCGTGACCTTTAATTGTAAATGAAGGAAGGAACGTAATTGGAAATGACTGACTCTTTAATTGGTAAATATATGTAAAGAAGGAATGACCCTTAATTGGTAAAATGAATGACGGTTTTATTTGTAAACAAAAGGAACGACCCTTTAGTTGATAAATGATGAATGACACTTTAATTGGTTTAAAATAAGGAATGACCCTTTAATGGTATAATAAGGAGGACCCTGTATTGGTAAATAAGGAAATTACCCTTGAAAGGGGCATGGCCCGATCGCTAATAGCCTCGTCCCAGAACCCCAGATTTACGGAAGTGGTCGAAATTTTGTTATCAGAAGAAACTGCTATTTTTCTTCATTTACCCTGTGAATACTTAGGGCAGAGGATGTTTGGTGTGGAGGAAGTTACGAGCGAAATGTGCCCATTTTGGTCGGACCAATATTAATGTTACACAGTACTCTATGGGGCTACAAAAGCACGTTTTGCTCTCACATCAAAACGGATTGAATATCGGCGGTAAACTTTACAGATGGGGTTTTGGGGTGCAAGGCCTTCTGCAAGGAAAATCATATACTTTAAATCGGGCATCCCCCTTTAATTGGTAAATGAAGGAATGACCCTGGAATAAATGAATGACCCTTTAATTGGTAAATATAGGGAAATGAAGAATGACCCTTTAAGGGTAAATGGTGACGGTTAATTTGTAAACAAAGAACGCCCCTTTGTTGCTAAATGACTGATATGACCCTTTAATTGGTAAATAAGGAATGACCCTTAAGTGGTAAATAAGGAATGCCCCTTTATTGGTAAAATAAGGAATACCCTTAAAGGGGCAGGGCCCCGATCGCTATAGCCTGTACCCAGAACCCCAGATTTTACCGGAAGTGGTCGAAATTTTGGTATTCAGAAGAAAGCTGTATTTTTCTCATTTACCCTGTTAAAACTTAGGGCCAGCGGAGTTGGTTTGGAAGTTACGAGCGAAAAGTGCCCCATTTTGGTCGACCAATATTAATGTACACAGTACTCTATGGGGATTTACAAAAGCACGTTTTTAGCTCCTCACATCAAAACGGATTGAAATATCGTCAGTAAACTTACAGATGGGGTTTGGGGTGTGATGAAGGCCATTCTATAAAGTTGAAAAAAAGCCAACAAATCAAAAGTAAAATTAAAAAAATACCCCTTTAATTGGTAAATGAAGGATGACCCGGTAATAAATGGAATGACCTTTAATGCTAAATAAGGAATGACCCTTTAATTGGTAAATGAAGGACGAAGGACCTGTAATTTAAATAAATGAATGACCACAGAGCATGCATCTAAGTCCCCATTTGCAGTTAATGCTGAATATGCATATGCAACATGTAAATTGTCAGTGACAGGGTGACGTGCGTTGGGGGATACTGTGGAGTGATTGAAAGTGATTGACACTTCACACACGGTAGTCTACAACATATAGGCCTATGCTTTCAAAACAAATCAATAATAGCAATAATAGCGATCTCCTCCTTCTAGATGGACTTGTGCAGTCAGCAGATCAACAATAGGATGTAATTGGGAATTTCTGCGGGCATTTTCTATGGGAAATATGACAGAATACAAAGGGATCTGAGCGCTCGCTTCTCAGGTTCTACCTGCAGCATATTAATGTATAAAAGGTCAACAATGGGTTAGTCATTACCGGGACTAGATACATGTAATCATGAGGCAAGTTACCCAAGGCACTGCTCATGCACGACCGGCCATTCACCTCCTGTAATAATGACATCATAGAGCTCACTCGAATCCCCGCCATATACTGGATTTTTACGTGTGCTGACTGCTAGTACCAGGGCTAGAATCTGTGCTACATAAAATGTCTAGCTGACACTGCCACTGCATTCACAAGCTTCGTTTAAAATGATGATTGGCAAACAGTTCTCGGTACAGAATTGCCAAACGAAAGCACAGAGTCTAAACATTGCTACTACGAGACTGATTTTCAAAACCACATTTACATAAAAAATTACAATTTTCTTTCAGGTAAAGCTGGTATCCAGTAGCTCAGTGTCTACAAAAAACAAAAACCTTTGTAACCCATTTGCAGCCTACGTGCTGGCTGAACCACGGCTGGTTGTAAGTCGCGTGCTTGAAAATCTATAAAATGATTCAAAAGTAGTAGATAATTTTAGCAAATTGGTTCCACAGTCATATATTTTTATAAAATGCGATTCTTCTTTGAAATGTGACATAATACTCAAACCACCAAGTATCTATTAAACCTTAAAGATTGGTTTATTTGTTTAATTCTTTATGAGTAGCAATGTTACGTGGAGTAAAGAAATAGAAACAAGCAAATGTAGCAGACCGCAAAATGGCAGATGAGAAGAAGTTGGCGAGTAGTTGGTCTGCTAAAGGGATTAGCAAAACGTGAATATTTTGGTAATAAAGGACATACAGATGAATTTTGAAGTAGGAAAACTGTATCCGGACAATACAGATGATGATTTCAACGCATGGTTCACAAAATGCAAATGAATTTATAAAGTGTAAATTAATTATCCCGTATCGAGACTCGCAACAAAGCCAGTTCCGATATAGAGGTTTTTACATACACATTTTATGGCTGACTTTAACATTGAACTGGACCTCAAGTTACGAGAACTTCTTTTCGGACCAGCGTACAAATAAGAAATACTATGTATTCATGGTAAGAGCACTTAAAATCACAGTGCTTGTGACTTTCACAGACAATTTCTTTTGGCTGTCAATGATACTTACAAGATCATAAACCATCGGAAGATCTTGAGAAATGCCGTAATGTACAGCACACATTTGTTTTACCCGATTTCCCGAGATTATTTAAAAAAAAAATGGTCTTAAATTTCAAGTTCCAATTTCTCCGTTCAAAATCCCTGGATTTTATTATGATGACGCAAGACAGCATCCGGTAGTCAGCACAGAGGTCAGCTGGAACATTAAAGACCCAAATAAATCGGGAAAGTCCGTCGAACAGAGAGTAGAGAGGCATACTATATGAAGTGAGAGCTCATGATCGCGGTCGTACGTGGAGCATTATTATTCACGCTCGGTCCATACGTCATAATGCATAATTGGGACGCGTCCGGTGTGGCGCTACAATACAAAACGATGTATGGGTATTTTACACAATTTCTTTCGCCTGAAGACTGAACATACTTCCAGTCAAAGCGAGCGATTAGCATGCGCAAACCAGATTGGACCCAAGATCAACTGTTACGCATTGCTCATGAGCAGAATTCATCTGCGAGTTAAAATGCGACTGGAAGTATATCATGGGTTTTTTAAAATGTTTACAAAATTGGGTCGCACATGTATGACTCTTTCAACTGTCTCATGTTCACATTGGATTCCGGTTTGGACTTCGTCTGTGAAGTGAAATTATCGTCCTCTGTAAAGTGCATCAAATATGCTCTTTTAAGTTATATTTTCTTCCTGTTGAAAAACTACTTAAAACATTAGGGTTGTCTACCGATGTCTTACACCCCAAAAGTAAGTAACTTCAATGCTAAACATGGACTCTTTAGAGAAATGTTAAGTTGAGGCAAAAATTGTTTATCAACATCAGCCCGAGTTTCATTTTGTCATGCCTTGAGAGCCAGTAAAATATGTCAGGTTGATAAAAGATAAGGCCAGTCAAGTCCTGCTTAGCAGGATGAACAAAGAGAATCATGTTGATGACAGAATAGTGATATGCCAGATTTAATGGAAGGTTCACGATTTACAAACACAGCTTAGCAATGGGAGCTAATGCCATAAGTGTAATTATATGTTCAAAAGTGCACGATAAAAAACCGTTGAATACTGAGACAAGGAATAGATGAAATTGATAAATCCATCGAATGTGAGGTGTTTGGCACAGTGACAGTCTGCACAGTTTTAGCTCGTTCACGTAGTAGCGTTGCACGCCAATCACGACTACCTCCTACAACGTATGTGCGATGAGTGCATTGAAAAGGCCGGGGGGGTGCGCAGCGGATGCGATGCAGAATAAGAGCAAATCCAGAATCCGTAGTACAAAAACAGCACTTGACCTGTGACATTGCTTGGATGTTAGTCTAAAGTTATTTATATTATATGCACATTGTTTCCTTGACTGATTCCATCTGGTTAAGATCGGATGATTTTGAAACGGTGGTTTCTTAACCGTTAAAAATCCCAATTTAAACATGCAGGTCGTCCCTGCGATTGTTCCCGCGTTTATTTTTTAGAATGGGCATGAGCCGCTTATTTCGATGATTACCAATAAATTATGAAATTACACCCAGAAGTGGGAGGGACGGACTGTGTTTAGCTATTAATTTGTTCAAATTTTCAGTCATTTTGTGCTTTTAGCAACATTTTATGGATGTAAGCATGAGCTGTGTACAGTTTGTATTTTTAAAAGCAATCTAGTAGGGATGTAAGACATCAAAATTTTTCATAGGCAAGGATTTTGTGTCATAGGTCTGTAAGTATACAAAATTCTTGACTTTGTGGAAGATGGTGGACAGTGGTCCCGGTTTTTTAATGAACTGCCGCGGCTTAGGGAGAGGAGAAGTAGGGGCTATCGAAGGGAAAAAGCCAGAGCAAACTCGGGCTCGAAGACCACAACAGTCACAGTCAAGGACACTAGACTAGACTGGATAGTGCATCACTAAGCATATTGCTAAGTTTTCCTGTTTACCAACACCGGTTAGCTATGTCATGCCATGGCTTATGCTACACAAAGATTTGGTGCATACTTGACCAATACACTTCGCAAAACAAAATGAAATGCTCATCGTGGCTAGCACAGTCCCCGTATTGCTTGTGTCCGTCCAGTCCAACAAGTTAAAAGGCACGACATCAGTGATTTGTAAATCAGAAAATAACAAAAATCATCAAAAATAGATTTTGCATTTTTCTGTATTACGATAGGTATCATAACATACCCTAGAAGTGCCAAGACTGAAAGCAACCTAAGTAATAAGGACATATTCATACCTTTTAGTCATTACTGTCCGTACGGACACGTACTAAAACACGTAATGAAATGGAGATTAGTATCTTGAGCACTGCTGTTTTCTTCCTGTTCTGTTACGTTTTCAGCTCTGCACCCCCCCCAACATAACGTATGAGAAATTATACAGGACTTGTCTTCAAATTATTTAAGCTATTTTTGCAAGTTTCAAATATTTTAATCTTCGGTGAACCACTGATAGGCTCTTTAACGTCTTGTATTTCAGAAAATGAAGGACTAAATAGAATTTGTATTCTTCCTCTTATGCCATAAAAAATTTGTAATAGTGTAGCATATGAAGGGCCATCATTCCAGGTTAAGAAATTAGTGTGTTATGTCAAAACATTGTTTCATCAAACTGCATAGATCCTATGTAAAATCCTGATAGGGAGCGCTCTTTGATAACTATATAGGCCCATCAATTTTTAAAAATCTTTCAAATAGTACATGATTTGCATAAACTATGGTGAAAGAATATATTAAACATTAAAATAAAATGTAATTGGCTAGAAACATACGTAATTGAATTAAAGGCTGGACTCAGAGATTTCCCGATGAGGGGCACGATCAATTGAACAAATCACTTTTTGAATATATAACATATACTTGTCCATATAGTAGTCACTGTGTGAAATAACTAAGCTCAATCAAAGTCCTTCATATAGCAAATATCACACCTTTGTTATTAATTAATTCTGGATCCAGAATTTTGGTTGCAATTGGACCAAACTTTCACATAACTTTAAAACAAAAATGTTTACTGCATGAAAAACAGAAACCCCAGGTGACTATCTTTCTTCTCATGACTATTTTAATTTACTACACACAAAAAATGATATTTTGAAATCCCTGAGTCAGCCTTTAACCCAAAACATTTTAGTGTCTTACCCAGTCAGTAATTTTCCTTTTGGGAATGATTATTGACATTGAATTACCTGTGTGTTTTTTTTTTCTTTTTGTGTTAATGTGACACTGACCAATAGAAAGTCAGATCAAACGACCATTTATTTCTATGAAAACACATCAAAATTAAAATGACCGCTACGATATCCAAGTTGACCTATGTGAAAATAGTGCCATCAACAATGTTTTTTTTTTTTTTTTATCCCAATTTTAGGATCCGATATTAGACTTATTAGGTTAAGAGAAAGATGAAGTTAAAATAAAAACGTAAACCTGAGAAATATAAACAAGATGTTGTTTTGTCTATTTTATTCGAGGAGTATCGTATCAGCTGATATGGACTTCAACCAGTTAGAAGCATTCTGACATCTCACACAAGGAAAAAAGATGGCAGGATTACAAAGAGCAGGCAATCAGTTTAGTAAATTCTGGAAAAGCAATAAGGTTAAAATCACGAGAGTATGGTGGACAAAGTATAACCAAAACAGTAGTTTAGCCAGATAAATAGCGGGGTGAATTAGTTTACAAGTATTAAGGTTGTGTGGTACTTGATTAAAAAGTGCCTCTGCATTTCTCAAAAAACTAGATTTGAACTGTTATCAATGCCAGTTTGTCATTCAGAAAAAAAACATAAACATGATTAATACCAATTTCCAAAAACCTGTGATGTGAAATATAATTGTTAATTAGGTGGCTTTAATATAAGCCTAAATATTTTGGGAAAACATCATAGAGGTAAAGGTCAAAGATCAATGCGCCACTAAAAAATAATAAAATGAATAAAAACCAGATGGCGTGACTACTTCGGGATCCTTGGATTGTTTACGTGAAAACTGAAGTACCTTTTGGGTGTAGGCCTAAACTGAACAACCAGGTTAATTAAAGGCCATTAAATGTCGATGAACAAGTTTAGCTTGGTGTTGTGACATAATTTGACATTCAATCCCACACATGAAGTGTGCTGGTCTACTTGTGGCAGCTTTGGTTATAATTCCGAAGTTGGTGCTTTGAATTAAAGTCAGATTGACAGATGTGGTTTTAGTGTAAGGCAAGTTACTAACATTCTTTTACTCTTTATTTGCACAGAACACATGGGGAAATACTCTGAAAAGTCACAGCTGGAGAATAGATATAAAGAGCCAGGCTAAACACATAGATCAACTCAACACTCCAACAGCTATTGTAGAGTTGCAAATCGCTGACAGTCAAACCTCAGATAAGGTGAGGATATGATTTTTGTGGGCCACCAGCAATAGCTGGCAGGATCCCTCTGCATTCCATTGGTGTGTGTACTTAATAGAGTGACGTTGTGGGGTTGTTATTGGTAGAAATGAGACGTTGTGAGGTTATTTGACGTTGTGGGGTGATTCGGGTTTGACGTTGTTTTTTTTACTAGAGTACCATGTTACTATTTGTCCTATAACAGAATAAAACTGTAATCTATATATGTGACATGCTCCCACGAAACCTGAATAAAGTCGGAAAATGTTCATTTGAGATATGTGGCAGATTTGAAATGCTGAGAAAAACCCAGCTTTAAAATGATGTAAAACTTGTAAATGCACGTTCTGGGTCCAATCAAAAATCAATATTAATGCTTTGAAAAAAATTGTTTTTTTATGTTTTTTTTGTTTTCTATTGATTTTACACAAGTATTGATCCCTTTCTCCTTAAGTGCTCTGGCGACTTTGTCTTGGTTTGGTGGGGTAGCAGGTCACATATTGAGGTTTATTCCGTAAAAGGGTAGAAAAGAGGATTTTTTTCTAGTTTAGTAAATTTATTAGGCTGCAGCGCAATCCTCTTGGCTAAGAAAAAATAAGTAGTTTATTAAAAAAAAATGGAAAAAATTGAAAAAAATTATTTAAAGTCTAAAAAAAAGTGTCTTTTTAAGAGAAAAATAAAAATTGTTACTATATAGTAAAAAAAGCTGTGTTTTATTAAGAAAAAGTGACTTTTAACGATATTTTAGTAAAAAAACCCACCATGCGCTTTTGTAGGGTGTGTGTCACTAAAATGTTAAGTTTTTTTTTAAATTGCTTGTGTGCAAACATGGAGCGGCTCACAGCTAATATTCTCTGAATATAGTGAGCATGAAAGCCGAGAAATACAAAATTCTACTTTTAATTTTTTAATTAATTTTGAAAGTT
Source organism: Ophioderma brevispina (assembly GCA_023653785.1). Classification (NCBI taxonomy): domain Eukaryota; kingdom Metazoa; phylum Echinodermata; class Ophiuroidea; order Amphilepidida; family Ophiodermatidae; genus Ophioderma; species Ophioderma brevispina. The sequence goes on along the minus strand of JAMKCH010013765.1, from coordinate 18,440 downwards.
TTAAAGCCTGGATGACAGTATTTAAGAAGTTTTTGTTTCATTGTGAAGATACTACCATAGGCTGTTGAAACTTACTAAAATTTGGTTGCCAGGGTTTCCTGTAATTAAAGCTCTCTGGGGTGGCAACCTCGCACCTCCCAAACACTTAGCATGTGATTAATTCAAACATCTAACCCATCAACTATATTTTAAGACCTTTGGTAATACCTCTAAACATTATAAAGTGAACCAAATTTTGCATGAGAAAATGTGTTTTGGAAAGCTAACATTGCATGGGTTCTGTATTGCAAGGGGTGGCCATATCGTCAATTTCTATATTTAGTAAGTTGGGCCCCCTTGGAGGGCTAGATCTGCCCTTGCCTTAAACCCCTCCCCCCCCCCCCCTTCCCCCCAACAACACCACCACTACTCTCCCTACATAGAATCTTTGGATTCTTGTGCCAACAGTCCTGCAAGTCAGAAATATGGCAAGTCTTTTTAATCACACTCTCTTCCAGCCCCTCAGCCTGTTTAATGACCCATAATATTTCTTAAACTACTGAATGGTGATTGTAGCTGCAAGTGATGCATTATGAAATCACATTGACCTCTGGATTTCCTATTTTCAGTAGTGATGGACTGGAAGCGCAAAACTTGAGGGCAGCTTTGAATTTACAGTATTAAGGTATAGGATCTGGTTCAAAAGTGTAGGGGGCTAAGAGGGGACTAGAGATTTTAGTGGTGAATTGCCCCTGCCCAACTGTTCAATAATAGAAATTTCATCTCTTTAGTTGTGGATCACAAAATTACATGATATTATTTCAATATCATTTTTTCTGTAGGATGCCTGAGTTGTTCGTTTGAAATGGACGAGAAAAATTAGTGCCATTACACAAAGCTTGATGAAATAGAACAAGACTAGCTACCTACACCAAGTGAAGACACATTTATTTTTCAAAACTTATTGTATTCCCGATCTATTTGTAATTTATTTTATAAACTCTTAAAAGACATAAAAAAAAGAAAAATGTCCAAGCTGATCCAATGTTTCAGTATCCATCATGGACACGTGATAGAGGTAATAGTTACAATTGGCCGTATAACTTATTAACCAAATTCTTAATCTTCTTTATCACTCATTGATAAGAATGTTTCACATTTGACAGGGCTCGCGCTAACGGATTTTTCTTTGTTAGCAATTTTGCAAACATCTGCTGCTTTGATCATTTGATAGGCAAACGTACACAAATGTATCTGAAAAATTGGCTACACAATCTAAAATTGCATAGCAAATGGAGAAAATGTGTTAGCAACTGCTATGCTAAACATGTTAACAAGAGCCTGCATTTGAAATGGGTAAATGAAGGATTCGGAACATTGGCTTGCATTTGCATAATCTATTCCTTCCTGTTTAAATTTCAAATTAACATTTTTTAGGACAGCCCAGCACAATTGAAGCAATCTTCAAAAAAATTGTTTCCACCCTGGCATTTTAGTAGTCTACCCAGGCTGGCATTATATGTGTAGTAATATTTATAATAATAATAATAATAGCAGAGATTTATATAGCGCCTTATGCTATTGGCCTCTCTAAGCGCTTTCACAAATGGCCGCTGATCACTGTGGCTCAACCGTACCATAAACCATTTAGCATCATTTTTAAGGATGCAGCAGATCAGGATCAGCGCTTTCCCTTAGCAGCAAACATACATCGAGATAACCATCGCAGCCGGGACCAGCTTCCCAAATATCGCATGGGTAAATTGGGACAACCAGCGGTTAATTTCTTGTCCAGGGAAATTACAAGATAGCTGAATCTCACAGGGCTCGAATGCACGCCTATACGCATGGATGAGCACAATACACTGGAGTTGAGCGCTTACCTGATTGAGCTATCTTGTCCGCTACAACAGGACCGCTAGTGTTGGCTATTAATGTATATGGAATGTTAGCAAGTGGGATGTTGTTTGTATGAAATTCCAACTGCTAAATGCAACCCGGTATACAGTAATTGATTTCAAAGTTCCTTCCCCTTTTAGGACATTTCTTTGGCCCATGTAGTAAATGAGCAGTCGGGCAAACAATAGTTTTTTATACATAATAAAGTGATTTATTTAAAGCTTCACCATAGAATATTTTATAAACTCTTCCATTTTGGTGATCACCTTACTAGTATATTTAAGGGGTTGTAATGGGGCAGTTTTGAGTGCAAAAAACACTTTGCCCTTCTCATTCTCAAAATATTTTTAAAAAGCCTTTAAATTAAGTTCTTCACGAGGGGTTTCATACATGCACTCACAGGCCACGTCAATCAACACACAACACACCCACAAATGTGATTAGGAGCATTGAATTATTGCCTTGTGTGAGAATATCAACTGTGTTTACTATGTTTAGTTTTCTTAAAATACATGTAGGCAATTGAAGGTGCACTCAAAGCCACCCATTGCAACCCCCTAAGTAAATAATCACTGGAATTGCACATTAGCACATGAAAATATTGATATATTACATGCATAATCAAAGCTTTATTGCAAAATACAGTTGGCTATTCTTTTGGTGAAACCATTTGATGAGCCTGAGAGAACAATAAGATGCACAGGAATGATATTCAGGGCCGTAGACCTTTAACAACTAAAATGACAACATTTTAAATTCCTTGCTGGAAATAAGTAGATATAGTGTAAGTAATACCTTCAACAAAAGAATGGGAATTTTTTGAGATTTTAAATCACAATTAGATTAAAAGCTTAGAGTTAACACTTTTTGTTAAAGGTCCCAGGAAATGCCAATAGAATTGATGTGGTTTGTGTCAAGTCTACACTGAGGGACCAAAAAGTATTCACTATTGGGTTGGTGATGACATAAATTGATAATTTGTGGTACCCTACCATTGATTTATCAGAGAGTAATAGAAAATTCCAGGTGACTGGTATGAATTGATAGAAAATTTCCAGGTGACTGGTGTGAATCTAGTTTCACAAATGATGTCACTGGTATATGGTAGTGTATTCTTTTTTCTTGGCCTGTTTATTGCATTGGAATGTCCCACAAAGATTTGGAGTAGGTTTCCTGGGACCTTTAATGCCCATAACTATGTTTACTGTTTTCGGTGCTGAGATTCATTCCATAATTAGCAAACTCTCTTTCTCTCATATTAGAATGCTTAATCATGTAAGTCATATTAATATGTTTGTTGTACTTTTTTAAATCAATACCAATAACATGTACCATAATTAGTTGTTTTGAAATTTACTTTTATATTAATTGTTTGTATTTATATTTTTATATTAACCATGATGGATAATGACATTCATTGGTAGTGACTTATTTGTTGTACAGCGAGATTCTCTGGGAAGGAAGGCATATGGTTGATCGTTAAACATTACAGATTTTCTTGGATTCTATCCATTATTTAAAACCAGTCATAAATGAGAAAAGCATTCCCTAATTTGATAGACATTTTACAGGAATAAATGGTACACAGTTACCATAAACAGAAAAGTTGCATTTTAATAAATTTGAAAGTAATGAAAATGTCAGTAGCATCATCAGTGGATCTTAAATTTTATTTTGTGGTTGGAGTTGCATGCAGATCTACAGCCTCTCTAGAAGAATGATCCTGAAAATAGGGCAGTATGGTGTGTTATCCCATAGGATTTTAATGCTAAAATTGATTTTTGTTGCTGTTTGGGTTTCAATAGGGCAAGACTTTCTGAAAATGATGCGGTGCAAATTCTCAGAACTGCTTCCCCCTTAAGGGGTAAATGTTAGTACATGGAAAATTTTGAAATGAAGTCAAATTGTGTTTTAATGTACACTAACATGTTCTATAAGGATTAGAAAAAGTATATATTTGCTTATGTTCCAACCTTTAATTAAAGGTATGTGTTCCAATCATCTTTGGGACCCCCCTCCGATTTACCCGGAAGTAGTATCGATTTTGATATTAGATGAAAGGCCATATTTTTCTCATTGTCATCCTGAAATTTGAGCCCTCAAATCCAATTCATTCCCAAGATATAAACAAAAGGCCCATTCAAAAAAGTAAACCTTGATAAAAAATGAAGTTAATGGTATTGCAAATTTCTTTGTTTAAATGACAAACTACCAATGTGTTTCTGAAATAAATATAAGAATTTGAGTACTTAAATAATCACAGAATTTTACAGTTGAAGTTTGAATTCTAAAAACCCCTTTTTTTCTGAGGTCACAAACGTGACCAAACTTTATTTGACCCTCATGACAAAATAACCAATCTGGTGAAAGTGGAAAACATTGTTTTGGTTAGGTTTGGACTAAAGGTTACTCATTATACCAAAAGTAATAACAGATTGGTTATAATTGCATGGCAAAACGGCATTGGGTTGAAAATCAAAATTTACCGTTTTTAGGTCACAAACGTGACCAAAGAATGGCCCAAAAAAAACCGACAAATTAATGGTTAACAATCAATATTAGCACAGTATTGAATAGAGCTTTGCAATGCGCATTATTGCTTCTACCATCAGTACTTGTTGAGTTGTATGTACAAGTGTCAGGCTCTCATATCAAACAGAGAACACAATAGACATAAATTCGAACAAGCTCCTTTAAAGTGGTATAGCCCCATAATGGTTTATGATCATCCTGGGGGTAAATAAATGCTCAGATGTTGTTGAAAGTGGTGTCAAATGTCATAATGAAGCAGAAAATGCATTTTAACTGATTTGGTGATTAATAAAACACAATTTGATTCGATTTCAAATTTTCCCCAGTACTAACACCTCCCTTGAAGAAGGGGCAGTCTGAAAATTTGAACCCCGTCATTTTTCTGACAGTCTGGTCCCTATTTAACCCAAAACAACAAGAAAAACCAAATTGTGTGTGCTGGCCATCTCCAGAGAAAGATTAATAAACATTCATTCATCATTGTCTGCCTGGAGAACTAAGTACCGTAATTAAAATTTCAAAAATAATACCAAGAAGTTTGAAATCATCTTGTGCTTGATATGATATGGATAAGCAAGCCTAAAGGTCCATGGTCCGATGGATGAAAACCATCTCTGACTCAATGCACTGCTGCTGTGTTGAGTCGGAGATAATTTTAATCCATTTTCACGGAAGTTTGAATGGACCTTAAGAAATACATAACAGCACATTTTGAAGCATTTAGAGGAAGTTTTTTTTTTTGGAGTGACCAAGAGTAGAGTTTGTAAAGATCATTATGAAGCAATGTATGATCTGCCTTAGTTTTGATTGGATGCATCAAAATGTGGTCATCAGGAAACTGAAGTATAGAGCAAGTCAAACCAAGATTGAAATCACTTACAAATAGTAAAAATAGCACTCCAGAAAGAACAGATATCCAATTTAGATTATCACATGTTGCCTAATGTTGGGCAGTCCATGATACAAGGAAAGATTCCTTCGAATACCACAAGCATAAACAGAGTATGATCAACCTTGTCAAAAGCAGAGATGAACTCAAGGAAATAACATTCAAATGCAACCTTTCCCGTCGGGAGCATTACTGACAACATGGAAATTTAGATAACTTATGTGCAAAGTTTCTCCCTTGCCTAAAACCAAATCGATTAGAAGATAAAATTTAAAATTTGATGGTTCAACATATTCCATAATCTGGTTATAGCAACCAATTCCTCCATAATTTGTTCTAAATGGATGTCAAAGAAACTGGCCGATAACTAGTTATTTTACTTTAGGTTTAATCTACTGGAATAGTATTAGCCAACCTCCATCATTGTGGAATTTCACCCTTAAAAGGAAACGGGAATATCACACATTGCAAGATGTTTAGAATACCATTGGGACAGAGAGACTTGGTGATGTCCAGATCACTGAGTTCCTTGAAAACATCACCAATGGATACTATTTAATGTTTTGATATAAGCACTTGTTTTTGCTGTGTGATTGCAACTCTCTTAAATATACATGAAAACCATCGTCCATCGAGTCGGTGTTAATCTTCACAAAAGTACTGAAATAATTCTTCCCACTACAACAACTGAATTCACTCAGGATGTAGTAACATTTCTCTCGAGATGCAGTAGTCCGAAAATTTTCGACAATACCTTTTCTGCTTCTGCAACCGTCTTGTACTCCATCAAGACAAACCAAATCAGTGGTCAGTTGGGGTATTGTTCTGCTCCCCCCCCCCCCCCCCCCCCCAAAGGACACTTGTCACTGCCATCCAACTACGAGGCATCATGCTCTCCTGCATAGCTGCAAAGGTATACATTATAATGTTGTTGAACAGGATCATGACTTTTATTCATCCCCGTTGGCGTTGGAATCAGAATGGCTTCCTACATACACGCTCTCGATTCAGCTTCTGGCATTGAGATCACGACTTTAAAAGAATCTGCCACTGGCATTAGTGTTCATAGGACTACAACAATGAAGCAGTTGGGATTCCACCATTGTTTAGGACCTAAGGACCTTCCTGCGATTCTGGGAACCTAGTTGAAGCAATCAAGGCAAGCTTTGATGGCTCTGCATTTATGTTAACACCTGGTGGCGAAAGAAGCCTTTGCAGATCAACAATTACTGGGGAACGCCCTTTATTGCACATTGCTTCTGCATTGTTTTACTAAATACATCATACGGCATACTTTGAATACCTGTCAACATCAATTTGCACTGCAAAACCTTATGCAGAGAATTGATTGATGAGATGCCTCAAGTTGTGAGGGTCAGCTCCAAATGCAGGGAAAGGTCAAGACGACAACCTGGTGCAACATCGCCAACAACAACATCCAACGTACATATCCTTGATCGGCATAAAAATCGTTTCAGATTCGTTATCATTTTTCAAATTCAGGTAAGCTCAGGCTTGGTAAGCATGTAACAAACAAGAGAAGTTATGGAAGCCTCCGTTTGACAGCAACTACCGAAATCAGTTCCTTCAGGGCTGCGTTGAAGTAGTGACTTTATAATCTTTTTTGAAACGGCAGAAGTGTGAGAACAAAAATTCAATGGATGTTTTACCCAAACGTTTTGTAAAGGAGTGTTACAGCTGGAGAGATCATATAGAGAACAGTGAGGTTTATGAATATACGACCTAATATTAGTTGCCCTGATACTATTTCCAAGGACATGGGACTTGGGAAGACAACGTATCATGATCAGAATATAAATTTAATTTGAACTTTACATGATTTCATTAAAAGTACCCAGAAGTTCGGGGTGTCCTTGGTGTAAGATATTCATGAGTTAGACTAGAGTAAAGACTCTTTTTACGGAAGAAAGCTGTACAATTCTTGTAATCATTTGATCCCCTATAGAATATTTCATGCTAGGCTATTCCATGATGTCCTTACATAAGGATGAACCAGAAGTGCATTAAAATACAAGTATCAGAAAGGCAGTTACAGTCAAGATAAGAAACTTATTGTTCCAAACATGATCATCGAGCATTATGCGGAAAAGGTGCTAGTAAACTAATCTTACCAGATTCGGACCATTTATTTTACCAAATGATCAAAATGTGTTATAGAACAACTCGCCACATTCAAAATCCGCTAAATCTCTTTGGAGAACTTTTTACCAGGTTGGGAAGGGTTCAAAGGGTTGTCAAGACCCGAGTGTGTTGAAAATATATAGTTATTCTGTATAATAGGTATGGGCGGTCTTCTATGCTGTTGCTTTGTGGTCCCCATCGAGAGGCTAGGGGAAACAAGGGTAAATCATAGTAAATAATAAAATCATATAACTGTCTGTTGCCGCAAATAAAATGGCACATTTTCTTGGAAATGAATCTAAATGTCAAGTTTAATTTATTTTCCCCAAATCCGTGACCAAAGATACACTAGACTTTCAGCAAAACAATGGAGCTTAAAGGATAGTCAATACCGGCTCGGTATGCGGGGTAGAAAACCACTTCAGATCCCTTTTCATCTGGGAGTGCAGGGACCATTGTTATATTTCTTTCGCGGTTTTGAAAAGATTAGGTGTTACCACTTCTCCTATTTTAGACGAAGTTTTTTAAAAATGTACGTAAGCGCAAAATACTGATCCTCATTCGCAAATAAATAAATCTTGAGCTTCTATAGTGCGTGTTCAATTAACTTTGTCCAGGTTTGTAATCATTTATTCGAAAAGGAAGAAAGACAAACAAACATCATGCCAGACTGTTGCTGGGCAAGCTGTGACCTAACAAACTTTGTGCAGAAATTAAAATTTCGAACTTAAGCTTAACATTCATTTGTATATTCAATTAGCTTCAATTTACCGCTAAGAACAACTTAGGGTCAAGGTACCTATTATTAATTAAATGTAAACGGTTAGGTTATTGTGAAAGAGGACGGGTATTTTGTTTACTCAACCGAATCGTGGAGGTGGTAACCACCTGTATAACAATGAGCTCGCATACCGGACAATTGTAATATCTTTAGTAATGGTTGCTGAAGTCTCATAATATCCATTGCGTCACTGTATTATGAAAGAGAAATTGAGTGACATTTTATTTATTTATTGCGGGCAACAAGACGGTTTTGTCTGTTAATACTTTATCAATAAGTTTACATCCGGGGTTGTTTGTCCCTTTGAAGGGACTACCGGAATTTGTTATGCAGCTTGTTATTGGTCTACGCCCCATAGTCTATAATGGTTCTACGACATTTTATGTTGTGCCTGCAGTATTTTCCAACGGTAGGTGAAGATACTTGGCAAAGTGCATGCTAGTCTCCCTAAGTGAAGAAAGGTAATACATTTCTATAATACATTTCTATTAGTCAGTGATTGAACGGTAACATCTGCTATAAGCCAATGACGTCGGAAGCATATTTTCTTAGGGGAGTGGCAAACGGTTACCTATATTTTACACGTATCCTGCAGGCCTGTGGGGCTCTTCACAAATTTAGGGGGGACGCAGAGTGGGTCGCAAAATTTAAGGGGGGGCGTCTCCCATGTCGCCTATAGATATAAGCACGTGCACTGTTAAGAAAAGTAAATTGACAGAAGGCCACTGAATAAAACATCTTCATTCCGTGTAATAAAAAATGCTGAAAGGCATTTTGCAAACGTTTGCTAGTTGCTACCTTTTGAATGACACAAGCCTTTTGAAGAGCGTCATGATCATTTTAAGTGTATTAAACCAAGTTCTTAGAATTTCACCCTTATGCATAAATAATAAACGTGTATGCTTGAAAAAAAGAATTCATGCATCATCACCATACCTAGATCATAGATATTTAGTGGAGCGCGGCTGGATCCTCGATCATAAAGCGAATCGGGGCCCGGAGAACATGAATTAGTAGAGGAATATTTTCAGTCTATTGAGCACAGTTGTGATATGATTTGTAAATTTTCCAGTCAAAAGTACGCAATTCTATGGAATCAGCCAGTGTTTAGTGTTTCCCTCAACTCAGTGACCATCACTGTGCAATAATCCAATTCACCTGATATTTACGCAGTTGACCAGATATTGGAATGTCTTGCTTGCTTTATAAACTTGATAAATGTATCTTCGTTTCCATTTCCTCTGTCTCTTCCCCTGCTCTCTTCTTATTTCTCCTCTATTATGATTTTGGATGATTTGAGTAGGATACAAGATTTATCAGTCAAGCTTTGAGTTTTGCAAATATTTTCCGAGTCGCGGAGCGACGAGCGCAATATTTTCAAACCTCATAGCGAGACCGATAAATTTTTGTATCCTGGGATATTAAATCATCCAATATAATTTATTGTGTTTTCAGAATCTGACTTGAACCAAAACTAGTGAAGCAGACTTGACCTGGCTTCCAAGTTTAGGGTAACTAGATCTTATAATATTAGTGAAAAGACAATTTAGCCATAAAGAACCTGTTGCAGGTGTGAAAAGTGGAACAAGTAAACGCCACTTATGGGAACTACCAACACCAGGAATGAAATGAAGCAGTAGACACTAGGAAAAGTAGACACCAGGAACCACCAAAGAAATGGAACCAGCATACAACAGGTTACAGGAACCATCAAAGAGATGAAACCAGTAGACACCAGGAACCACCAAAGAAATGGAACCAGTAGACACCAGGAACCAACAAAGAAATGGAACCAGTAGACACCAGGAATCATCAAAGAAATGGAACAGCATACACTGGAAACCACCAAATAAATGTAACCAATAGAGACCAGGAACCACCAAAGAAATGGAACCAGTAGACACCAGGAACCAACAAAGAAATGGAACCAGCAGCCACCAGGAATCGTCAAAGAAATACATAAGGAACCATGAAAGATATGGAACCAGTAGACACCAGGAACCACCAAAGAAATGGAACCAGTAGACACAAGGAACCAGCAATCGAAATTTAACAAGTAGTAACAGGAACCACCAAAGAAATGGGACCAGTAGACACTAAGAACCACAAAGGAATGGCACCAGAAGACACCAGGAACCACCAAACAATTCCAAACAGTAGAAAACAAACCCAAAAATAATGACACCACCAAGAAATAAAACATCCCTAAACTACTTCAACCAATCAGTAGCCTCCCAGAAAAAAACTCATGTCATGATCTTAAAAACTTGGGTCACCATCTCGGGTGCAGGGCTTTATTGTCCATTAAGCTGTATACCGAGGTATAGGATAGAAGATGCTGAAAACATAATAATCGGTCAATATGTTCAAGAGTTGAGCAGGACAGGAACTTGTTAGGAGACCTTTGGAGAGGTTAAGAGAGATTTCACAACGCATTAAAGGAGAATGCTTAAAACGTGAAAATACATTTTTACAGATATGACCATTGACCTACAGATTTATCTCACACCAAATGTAGTGTTATACGCTTTTATACTAAGGTCATTTGGTGCAACTGCAAAAGTCATCAAAATTGGACGACGGATATGAGCAGTACAGGAACTTGTGGAGACAGATGACGACACTGACGACAGAATCTGCTCTTCACGGCAACAGGGGTGATGTTGATACTTTCGCGATGGAACAATACAATACTTTTTACAAATTTAATAAAGGCTGACTCAGAGATTTCCCGGGGAGGGCGCCCTCAATTTTCAAACAAATGTGTTTTTTGCATCTACATAACGCTTGGTCCCTATACTAATCACTGTGTGAAACAATTAAGCTCAAATCGAAGTCCTTCATATAGAAAATCGCAACTTTGTTTAAAAATTCCGGATCCGGAAATTTTGTTATACACGGTATACTATGGCACTGGTATACTGTATATAAATGTGTACTGCATGAAAACAAAAATCCGATTCATCTCTAACGTTGGATTGAGTATTTTAGGTGAGTATCTTAAGTTCTAGTTGACTATTTTTAATTACTACACAAAAAATATATTTCGAAATCTCTGAGTCAGCCTTTAATGGCCACATTTCGTCAATTTGATGTTGTAATGCTGTGTCACATATCTATTCTGGTTGGGCGATTGATTTGAGAATGTAAGAGTGAGAAAGAGTATTAATGAAGTCGTGGTTAGGTTGATGTTAAAGTCACTTATTTAATCAAAACATCTTTGTTAGTCTTGTTAAGATTATCTACCAATATGTTGGAAACGTAAAAACACTATGATTAATGACAACAAAAAAGAACAGTAGCCACATAAAGTTATTAAATGTAAAGAGAGCACCAAGGATACTCAAGTGTGTCTGCCTCATTGGCAAACTTGGTCCCATTTTTCAATTCCCATTGTTCCATGCATTGTATGTTGTATCCGTTAGAGCAGGAGCAGAATATCATAGGGGCCTTATTTATGCAAATGTTGCGCCCACAGGCGGAGTGCCCATCTCTCTGTCATTGGCGTTTGGGCCAGACTCCCTCATATAATGTTGCTGTGGGGGGTTCGCCACTCCTCCCACACAGCGAGTCTGTTTTGCATTCCCAGCATTAGCCGGTACCCATTTATACTCCTGGTTGGAGAGAGGCAAGCGAGGTAAAGTGCCTTGCCCAAGTGCACAACACATTAGCGACAGCGGGCTTGAACCCACAACCTTATGCTTATGAGACGAGCGCTGATCCACTGCACTACATGTGCCCACAATGTGCCCTTATTTAAGGCGTTTGTTCATCCCCCACTACAGAAAAGGTTTACCACCATTGGTAGTTAGTGTAGACCCTCTAGGTCACTGCTGGGTAGTTAGCACTCTCAAATTGTGGTATCACTTTTTTCAATAGGGGCCAGTTTTAAAGGTGCGTGTTCCGATCGTTTTTGGAACCCCCTGATTTACCCGGAAGTAGTATCGATTTTGATATCAGATGAAAGGCTGTATTTTTCTCATTGTCGTCCTGAAATTTGAGCCCCCAAATCCATTTCATTCCCAAGATATAAACAAAAAACCGACGATTTAATGGTTAACCATCAATATTAGCACAGTATTGAATAGGGCTTTGCAATGTGCATTATTGCTTCTACCATCAAAACCGCAAGTTTGTTTCCCACGGTACTTGATGGGGCGTATGTGCAAGTGCCAGGCTCTCATATCAAGTACAGAACACAATAGACATAAATCGGAACAAGCACCTTCAAGGTTACACAGGGGTCAAAAATTTAAAATGTCCCAATTAGGTTGAAAAGTATGCCATACTGTCTGTCTAGTCATAATGATTCCAAAAATTTGTACCATATACGACCATTGGTTTTGGAGTTATAGGGTAAAAATGACTAAAATGATAAAAAGGTCACTCTCAATTTGCACAGGGGTCAACATTAAAAGTTACTCTTATTATATTTTAAATACTTATTTATGCATTTGAAGTCCATTGTTGTTGTTTTTTCTCCCGGTATATTCATCAGGTAATTGATTTGGTTGTCTTTGCTTTTGTATACATAAATAGTAACATACGAAAAGCATGAAGTCCATGAGCTTCCATGAAATGTTATTTAAAATTATTGTACTTAACTTGGAAAATCAATTTATATTGCTTTTTGACATTATGTTCTTCAACTGTCGAGATATTTAGATTTTAAAGTTTCTGCAATTTTTCGGCCTTTTCCACAACAAAAATCGAATATTTATAAAAAGCGTATACAATTTTGAAAATGTACTTTGGTTCCGTTTGGTGATAATATACTGTTATTTTACATTTTAAAAGAAAAGAATGAGTTACCTTGATTTACTGAATAAGTGTTGTCTCATTTCAAAGTAACCAATTTTTCGTTATTGAAATACAGTAGGTGGGTTTTACGAGAAATATTCCGAAGAAGAAAGTCTTTTTTTTTAATTTTATGAATATTGCGTTAAAGTGCAAAATAGAAATGAAAATCTGGATGTGTCATGATTTTTACCGTAAACCTACATTTTCTGAATAAAACAACTCGGAGTGGTTATATTACAAAATCACTCCATTTACACATAAAAGGTGTGATTTGAAACTTAATCATTTCAGGTGAAGAGTTGGGACACATGTAAAGTATTGGGAAACCATTTTTATTTCATAAGGAACATATTAAACATGTAATAAGGGACGGGAACTTGCCAATTTAATCTGAATGTTATTAAATCTTGGAGCATTTGGGGCTTTGGGAAGGTGTTGGGATGTCTTTCTTCGTTATTTTCTTTCTTTCTGTGCACCTTTTCATCAGGTCACGTTGGAGATTCTTGCCAAGGGTAGGGCTTGATATTGGTGGATGGGGGTCTATATCAAGTGGAAGTTGAACCTCTTGCGGCCGTTAATACTCCAACTTGACGGCCGCAGAAAAACAGTAGAAACAGAGCGGAACTTGTTGAAAACAATAAAATAAACTTGTCTGTGCTCTAGCGAAAAACTGAAACAGACTGAGAATTTAATGTAATTTTCCTCATTGAGACACCGAGTTAAAAAAAACAAGAAACCAAAGAAAATGCATTATTACAAGTGGACCACACACCGTGAGTATATCTAACAGAAACAAACTCCCCAGTGTTTAGCGCGTGTGTCTCGTAATACACGGTGCGAGTATTCATAAACTATCACTGAACTGCTTGTAATGCCAAAGCAGAGCTAACCTTCAGAAGTGCATGACAACATTTCACATTTTAAAAATTAAATAGAAAACACGGCCCAGCATTCAATGGGCTTGACCCTATTTTCACTATACTGGAAACTAAGTATTTGAGACACTCAAAAACTTGTCTTTTTTATCTATGAGATCCACTAATAATTGTTACCATTTTTATCCAAATCGGGAGCAACTTTAAAATTCATCCTGCCAATTGAAATAACCTTTTCATTGATTTTTGCAGTGTTTTAGCCTATACTATGCTACTTTAGGACTGTAGATATTACAAAATACATTTTATGAATTACCTATCAGGCTGTCAAAATATTTAATCACTCAAACCTTTTGTACTTGAGATGTGTACATCTTCAAGCTCCAGGGTTAATTGCTTCACATTATTTCCCGCAGTAAACAACAATTTTGATTCTATCACCCACTATCTTCTAACCATAAAACACAAAGGACATCGCCGGATAAGAAATGTAGGAGGCCCTCTATAATCCATCATAGTATCGTTCATCATCAATTTTGACTTGGTGTTTTTACAAAAATACTTCCTCATGTCTGCATGGTGTTTTTTATCCTCAAAATACACTTGTAATCAGAGAAAAATGAAGAAAGTCTGAGAAATTTCAGGGCATGCTCTCTGCAAAAAGCAACGCTTAGAGCATGCCTCCCTTGCAACGACCAGTTACGGTTTAAATGAAGAAACAGAAGATGTTGCATAGCTGCCCTTTGTTATGGAGCCTTTAAGTGATACCTAGATAGACCTTTTGTCCTTTCAAAGCTACAAAGAGGTTACTTACACGTAGGCAAGCCCCTTATACAATCCCCAAATAGCTATTAGCTTATGCTGATGTAGTGCAATGTAAGATGCTGCGATTTGGATAATATAAAAGTAACCGTCTCACTACAAGCAAACTCTATTATGCAATCAATGGCCCCGCATGTTATGCCATGACCGGGCTATTTATATCTTGCAGCAAAGTTACTCTCATCTCACTATTAAAATCTCTTTCACATGGCGCAGTTCAACAGCTTTCATCCACCAGTGTATTGAGCAAAGACACCCCCTGCATTTTAAGTAATGATTTAATGGGTACCCGACCTGCATGTCAGCTGTGGTTAAAATGTGCCCATCCGGCTACTGAACTGGCCCTTGGTGGATTAAGCCTACCTTACCTCATATAATGTAATATGTTGTTGTTGTTGTTTTTGGCAATTCCATTAGTGTTCAGGCCCCCCAGAAAACAAAAATGCAAATGGGAGTCTTTCCCCCCCCAAGAACCAGAATGCACTCAATAATCTGTGCTAATTAATTAACGAACATCCTTGCAACGCGGGCGTTGTGGTTCTTGGGGGAAAAGGGTTCAGATTTTGGAAATTTCAATTAACCATGAAGCTGTATATAATTTTAAATACGCGGCTTTTTAGAATTTATAAAGTGAAACTTTTTGAAAACCACGAAACGGTAAACTTTGAGCACGTCACTTTATAATGCGCCGGAATGTTTCCAATTCATCCGTAATCATGAAAACTATTAGAGGGGCGTCCTTCATTCCTTAATCCGGCATCACCTGCCGGCGATGGCCTTCAGGAATGCTTTAACCAAAAATTGGTCCAACGTAATAATCGCCTCCGCTTGGTTATATAGCTTTATATACTGGTTAAATCTGATCGTGACACAAGAAAGGGTTTTGGGTTGGAATATTATTTGTTGTTAATGATATTGATGTTGTTGCTTATTGTATCTTTATTGCTTAGCCTTAATTGCTTTTAGCCCTTAATTGCTTTTAGCCCTTTAGAGAATTGCAAATTGTTTTATTAGCCTTTTCAATCCAAAGTAAAAACGGGTTGTTATTTCTTTTAGAATATGAAGCATTTCGCCTATTTTTTTGTTTTGTTTGGTGTTGTTGTTTGTTTGGTTTTTTTTTTTTGCAAATCGTTTTTTTAGCTAAATTAAATTATCGGGTTTCATTACAGCGCTTCTTTCAGGTTCATGAGAGTTACGTGAGATTGTGATATCATTGGAATGATTAGGACGATGTGTGAGTTCATGCTGTTGAATAAACGTGGAAGCGTGCCCCACCCCCCCCCCCCCCCCCAAATTAGTATACACTATTCCTGAAAGAAAAATTGAAGAATTAAATAGGTATTCCAGCAAAGAAAATATTCAAACATGCTGGCATAAACCCCTGACTACCATCAAGTAAACTTATATGACATAATTGGGATGTTAACATTGGGTGAAGACTGTAAAAAAATTCAGATCTTTATTTTTTATCGAGTAGAAGCCATATATATAAAGTGGTTTTAGTATTTAAGTATTTTACGGCATCACGGGGATGCCAATGTCAGAAAGTGCACTTTCTGATTGTACAACTTCTGTTTTGATCATGATTTCATGAGAAAAAGCTTATTCCCAATTTTCAGTTGATTGTGATCTTGCGTTTTGGTGTATGAGCAAGTTTGTATCACAGTCTCCTATAGACCACTGTACTGTAATTTCTGTCCGTTTACGGACAGAAAATCAAAAATTGTGAATTTCTACAGAGACATCGAATTTGCACGTCAGATTGGAGCATCAAATGCTATTACTTACCCCAACGATTCAGATGATACCAAAAAATCTCAAATTGTGTAGGTTAAGTCGAAGGGACGAGGCTATGGATCAGTAAAGCCCACTTCACAAACAAATGAACCCTGTGCACAATTGATCTGAAATTTTATATAGTAACATAATTTATTTGTTTCTACCCCTAGCCTAAAGGGCATGTGGGATTTTGCGATAAAAGATTTATATGTGTGTGTGTGTACCGGTGTGTGTTCCATTTTGGCGAGGTTTTGTGTGCGTTCCATGTGGTGGTTTTTGATCTCTGCCCAAATGCTAGGGCAATTGCAGCCAAAATTTTGATCACAAGAACACTGGTTCACGGTTCATATGAGGTGTACTTCCGATTCTGGTGGGAGGTCTTGTGGGGCAGTAAAGGGGCAATTCTTTGAAATCTATCCGTTGGGTTTCCTGCACACATTCAATGCTCCGATCACCAAATTGGGTCAGTATAAGCACTGACCCAAGACCCATATCGGGTGTACAAAGATTTGGTTATAAAAGGTTATTGGGTGGATTAAAGGGCATCTGTCATTTTGGTTTCAGTTTTGGAATTTATCTCTGGTTCAACCGCTTGGGCCAATGGCAGCCAAACTTGATCAGAAAAACTTGTACTCTGTGGGTCGCCGGTCATATTATGGAATGATAATTGGGGTAAAGGGCATGATACGCAATTACAGGGAATTGAAAATGAGGCTAATTTGTCAAAATTGTGGTAGGATTGATGAAACTTGGTGGGTGTGGTCAACATTCAGTGCCGAAAATTTGAAGATCATTTCAAGGTCCTGAGGGGTAATTCAAGGTCAAATCACTAAACATGTGGTAGGATGATAAAAAACTTGGTGGGTGGTAAACATTTAGTGCCCGAAAGTTTGAAGGTAATTCCAAGGTCATGTGGCAAGCGCGTAACCCAGGGGCGCCAAAACCTGATTCGACCTGTGTGAGAATTTACAGTGCCTTTGTTTTACCATTCATGCACAAAATTTTGATTCATCTATCCACTCACTATGGATGTATTGGATTAGTGTTAAAGGTGGGTGTGGTCGCATGCCGTAAATAGCGCACAGACCAAGTTATAAGGCTTAGTATGTCAACATAATAATAAAAAATTAAAAAGTTGAAGTCAGAAGAACCATCTAATATTCAAAAAGTGTGCACAATATAATATTCCGAGATTAATAAATCCAGGGAAATCTTCTTCAGTAAAGCAAATGTATACTTCGTCGCAGAGAGCGATTGGCGTGAGCAATACCGGAATTCTGACCCAAGATCAAGTGATTACGCATGCTCCACGCGCAGAATCCGCTCGATGCGACTGGAGTTATATCATGGGCTTTATATATTTCCTTTTCGGAGCAGTCCTGAAGAGAACAGTGTCCAGCAGATTCAAAACGACGGGGTTCTATAAGTCCTTCGACGACAATAACAATATTCAGCCGTACTTCATTCAGAATGCCAAATTTTCCACAATGTCCTCTCGCAAATGTTCATTTTAGGACTATAAAAAGGAAATCTTTGGATTCTTCAAAAAAGAAGTCTGTTGGCTTCAAAGACAACAGCAAACAAAATTACGTTTAGCTCATGTGTGGCACAATAATTGTAAATCCTGTTATATAATGATCAGATCTGGCCGACTCTCACACATATCAAACTTTTGGTGAGCATGATGTCCTGTAAAAACTTAAGTCAGGCGCGTATAGGGTGGGGGCGGAGGGGCGCGCGCCTCCCGGTAATTCTGCAAAATCTTGCAAAATCAGCCTTCCACCCGGTACTGTTGTCGTTTTTCAAATCATGAATCCGCCCCTGCTAAGTGTATAAGCGGATCCATGTGGACCCAAGAGTTCCTCACGCAACCATGTTTTTACGCTAAATTATTTATGCCTAAAATTTATGTAATTACAAAGTATCAGTTGCGCCATATTTT
>JAMKCH010013764.1:0-83371 GCA_023653785.1 Ophioderma brevispina | reverse complement strand
TTCATGAAGCCCTGTAATGTACTTACATAGTAGATATGGATTCTATTGTGTTCAAAAAAAGTCTCAAAGGCATATGCACACGTGTTTACGTTTTTTTTCATCCCTGGGCGTGCTGTGTGCGTCTAGTTGAACAGCCTATAGATTTCGAACAGGCGTGAACTCTTTATTCTAAGCAGGTGGCTTGGTTTGTATTACCCTGGGCAATAACACTGTCCCATTTTAGGCAGAGTTTAATCACCATTGGGCTCTGTTTAGAAATCAGGGTGGTAACATCCGATTTTTTTCAATTGCGCGGATGTTTAAGTCTGAAGCTACTTAACCACTCTCCGGTGGTCGGTAAACACAAGTAAAATGAATCTTTTTCACAGAAAAGTAAAGTGCGTCGGCTGGTGAGCCTTCAGAAACCTACGGCAACGGCCTTTAACAAAAACGTTGTCCGAATGATAACCTCTTTGAGCTTTGCTTAAGGGTTTATACTAGTAAATAAACATAACACTCGGATCTGGAAAAAAGACCAAAGAACCTAAGACATCGATCTCCTTCTATGT
Source organism: Ophioderma brevispina (assembly GCA_023653785.1). NCBI lineage: Eukaryota > Metazoa > Echinodermata > Ophiuroidea > Amphilepidida > Ophiodermatidae > Ophioderma > Ophioderma brevispina. The sequence continues at coordinate 82,823 of JAMKCH010013764.1, read as the reverse complement.
CTAAGTCATTTTTACCAAAGTTCTGATGATTCATTATTGATTGACGTTGATTGCTTTTGATTGCTTGAATACAACACATTGTAACGGCCGTGCGATATTGAGTGATTGCTTGATTGATTGAGGGAGGGAGGGAGGAAGGGAGGGAGGAGGGAGGGAGGGGGGACGCCGGCAGGAACGGAGGGAGGGAAATATTTAGCTGGTGCCTCATACGCAAGAGAAGTGTCACATTCGCAAGAAGAAGAACACAGAAAATACGAAACACAGAATTTGCGAATGTGCCACATTCGCAAGAAGAACACAAAAATAACGCTGATAATACGAAACAGATTATGTGTATAATACGAAACGGATGTGTACAAAACGAAAAACGAGATTATGTGTATAATACAAACGATTATGTGTACAAAACTTAGCCTTAAAAACCTTTTAAGTTAAAAGGCTAAGTTTTGTACAAGAACATGGCATAAGTGATTCAAAAACAAACTCAAGTTTGTGCAATTGTAGTTTACATTTAAATCTGATAATCTGGATTACGAATTGCCACAGTACAAGTTCCCTTTTTTTGTTTCCGCCACACCGTAGATCAAATTATCCCAGTATATACCAAACATCCTGCTTATTGGTTTATTTCTCCCTAGTGGGAACTTGCGAAAACAAGTCCACAAACGAAATTAGCTTTAACACATTCTGATGGTGACATTCAACAAAGTAACAGTGGGCGTGTTGTATGATAACCGCTTGTGGTGTTATAGAAACGTACGTAGACAAATTTATGAGTGTTCCTGAAGGATATCAAAAACCATAATGTCTCATAAGATCCAAAAATTAAAGTTCATCGTTTTCACAAATTTGAATATTACTATATGCAATGAATATCATGTGTTTTGGAGGCTCATTCAAATATATGTTTACATAGATGAAGTGCAACGTTATAGTACTTGCATCCATATTTGAAACAACTTGAGTACTGTTTTCGATCTGGATAAAGAGCCTCAAGACGACTTCTACTTTTCGGTATCGTATGTGAAAAAGATGCACAAACGAAAGTTTAGCGAACATAATTCAGCCCTCTCAAAATTGTTCAATAAAACTGGTAGCAAAAAAAAAAAAAAACCAACTACTAGATAATTAAGGAACGGACCTTACCGCAAGATCAGCTTTAATCAGAACTGCTTACTTTGCATGTCAATCCATATATACCCTGAAAAGGAGAAAAAGTTTGTCATTTACTTGTGCAAGTTATCGTTTGTTTGTAAACATCAGTGGCATATCAAAGGGTTTTGGAATGAAGTGGATATTAAAAAACAAATATAACAGCACATTTTTTGGAAAAGAGCGCCCCCTATTTTTCCGGATATTTTGAGATTTGGCAAAGTTGCATGATCTGAATGACGAATACTACGACTAAAACACCTTTTTCTTATAGGTTATGCATGAGTGAGGTGAAAGACCTCTATACCTGTGAATGCTAGAGCTCAACATTCTCTAGTGGTCGGAAAAATAGAAGGAATTTTGAAATGAGAATAATTAATATCGGAGATCTCCGATAATTAATTCAACGGCTATTGGAAACGTCCTTCAATACGAATAGCCGGGAAATTGCTCTATGTACGTGTTTACGCTCATCCCTAGTTTTTCATTCGGTTAAGGCAAGTCAAGTTAGAGGGGTCCATTTTTTGTGAGGTGGCATTATTTTCTGGACTATTGCACCATGGACGGACGGACATAAATGTGGCGTTTCCAGCTCCACCATTAAGGGGGGGGGTATGGGGTCTGACTTTCGTAAAAAATTGTTCCATTTACGAAAAATGAGATAATGCAATGGCTTAATTGTGTAGATTGTAATCTACAAAATTGCTTTTTATTCGATCACAATCGGACATTCGGTTCCCGAGAATATGGCTGATCAAAATGAAGCAGTGTACGCGAAATTTGCCAAAACGCTAGTCCTCATACACTATCATGTGAAAATTTAAATGGGTTATATTTAAGCTATTTTAAAAGATTTATTTATACGCCATTTAACGCATTTATTTTGGCTAAGTCGAAGTAATTAAATACTCATATTATTTTGTCCATAATTTAAAGTAATTAAAGACGGGTAGGAGTTTTAAGTATTTTATTGTTTTTTCACCCTGCGATATTTAAGAAAATTATTTTAAAAATTAATTACAGGACAATGGATGTACCGATTTCGATGATTCTTTCATTAATAAAAAAATCCATATTTCACATCAAAAGCGCCCTCAATTTTGTCTAAATGTTTGGAGGTCTATAACTCGTTTCGTTAAAATACGCAAACAAACAAAACGAAAACGAACGTAACTAGAGAACGCTACATGCTATGCACATTTGTCACACATATTCAGCACATATAGGGCTAGTGAACCATGAAGCCCGATTTTCAAAATTGGGTTCCAAATTCAAATTACGCCATGAAATTATGTGATTGGTCGATTGCCGGTTGCCATGGCAACGGTATCAAAAATCCGGCTTCATGGTTCACTGCGTATTTACCCACTGCACATGCCACCCAAGTTTCGTCCAAGAAGCTTGTTTAGTTATTTAGTTACGTCCGTTCTAGTGTTTAACCAATCAGAGGCCTTACGTGGTTACAATGCCAACCAGAGCAAAAATTGACATGATTTTTAAAACTTTGACATGGCCTACAATATGATGTGTAACTTATATACCACTATTTAGGAACATTAGAAAAAATCACTCAAAGTTCACTGCTTCAGACCCCATACCCCCTCCCTTAAATTACCATTTTTGAGCATTACACTTGCAGGTATAGTTTTCTAGACAATTACCAACACAAACTGTGCAAAAATCTTCAAATTTGAAAAAGATGGGGCGCTCTTCAAAAACATGTGCTGTTATTGCTTTTAACATATTACTTCGGCTTCATGTAAGGCTACAAAATCTTGGGTCCGCTACTTTCTTGCATGGCATTAAAAAAATGCTTTTAAGCCTGAAATGTAATTATATTAAGAATATGGTGTAATATCGTAATTGGCATGGTACATAGGTATGTTTTCTCAGATTAAATGCCATTTGTTAGGCAGCAAATTTGAAGCAATTTTCGCCTTGAATTTGACAAATTTCCCCGATTGGCCCACTGTATCAGTAGTACGGACTATTATTCGGTAATGATGAACATCGATGTACTCCACGTTTTGATTTTTAACGTAAACATTTCTGGTCACCATAATGTTGAAAAACTTGGTCAGTTTGGTGATTTTAGTTTGTTCTTTGGCATGATACTGTTGATATTTCCTCTGTGAGAGTTATAAATTTGATCAAGGTCTAAGGGCGGTTCCCAGTCAGTGAACTCAAAACGTAGAAATCATTACCGGCGCGGATCTAGGGAGGGGGCGGAGGGCGGCGCGCGCCTCCCAGTAATTATGCAAAATCTTGCAAAATTCAGCCCATTTTGGGGACACGTTTAGCCCTTCAGACCCCGGTAATTTTACGTTGCTTCAAATCATGTGATCCGCCCTGATTACGTTCCCTCAACGGGCCCAAGATTCCGGTGTGAAAGTAATTATAAATCCGCCGGAAGCCTCCGTCCGCGGATCATAGACGACAACGGAATTAAAGCGAGAAAACTAAATGTTGCGTGAAGAGTCAACTGAGTCGAGTGCCCTATTCTTACCGTTGTAGCCGGACTGATGAGTACGGCGGGACTATAATTCTGCAACGGGCGTAGGGAATCACTTGTGTCGCCTGCTATTGGAAAAGATATGACTCTGGAAACCCATATCCCTTTGTTATTTTTTATTGCGCATATAATGAGGTCATTTGCATATTTTGCTCGCCGCCAAGGGGATTTGCAATTTTAAACTTGCCCAGTATTTTTAAATACACAAATTGGACAAAGTATGCCAACATACAGAAAACAAAAATCATATCACAAAGTGATTCAAATTGTAAATTTTATTTGTCGAGTATTCCCGGAAAAATTCGGAGAAACGATCTGTCGGAGTAATGAAATTTCCGAGTAATGACCCTTCGGAATAAAAGTAATGGTTTTAATCCGAAAGGTCGATATGCCGAAAATTCGGAGAAACGACCGGTCGATTAAATGACCTTCGCCCCGAGTAATATACCCTTGAGAATAAAAATTATGGTTGTTATCCGAATTTTTTGTTTTTTCATTCTGTGAACGGTCGATATTCAGAAAATTCTGAGAAACGACCTTTCGGATAAAAATTTTGTGTTTTTTAATCCGAAACGTTTTTTCTGAAAAGGCCGAATTCCGCAACTTCGGAGAAACGACCTTTAGGAGTAAAAACCTTTCGGATCAAATAAAACGTTCGGATAATGACCCTTATTTCATTTGGAAAAGGACCCTCGGATAAAAATCTTCAAGAGCAAGACCCTTCGGAGAAATGACCGATCGTCGGGAGATAAAACCTTTCGGAGCTAATGATCTTTATTTTCGGAGAAACCTTTCGGATATTATGAGCTTCCACAGAACGTTTTTTCGGAGCTTCCCTAGAACAGTGTGTTCGGAGTAACGACCGTGCGGAGAAAAAAACATTCGGAGCAATGACACGTCGAAATCGAACTGTCCCCTGATTTAAATCTGTATGCAATTTTTTCATTTTCAGTTGTGGTGTTAGGCTTGTATTTATAGCACCTGTATTGTGTATTTCCCTCCTTTTAAAATGAGAAAGGAAATCCCGACAAAGCCAGAAATTGTGTAAAATAAGGAAGATTAACAATGGGTTAGGATATTTTAGTTGCTGGTAGGTTAAAGTCCCCGAGTGATCTTCCAGAAATGTGAATGTTTCTAAACAAATCAGAACGTAATTAGTTTTTCCACCTATAGCTTAGCCTATCTTAACAGGCAATCGGTGTGCTATTGGCGGCAATAGATAGATTTTGGCGGTTTTTCACATGAAAAACCATCGCTTATAATTGTGTAAAAGAAAGAAAATGAGCCGTTACAAAAGAGGAACCATTAAAACATCTTACGCTGTCGTCAAACATTATTTGGAGACATTGCTCATAAATTTGTCATAAAATATTGTCAGCTTTCTCTGAATAAGTATTATAACATATTTTAGGGCGCATAAAGAATCGGTACATAAAAGGCGACATGGGAGAAGATTGTTATTATTAGCGGAGTGTCCTAGCTTGTCAATATAGATCCATGTTATAATCATTTTGATAATAATGTGAATGCGATTCAGCGTTTCTGAGTTCAAATTATAATTAAGTGTTTAAACTGTACAAATATAATGAAAAAAATAAAAAACTTAAAAAAAGCAAAAAATTATTTTAATATAGAAGCATATTGCGTATCTGTTGTTATGATGTCTCGTGGACGTCAAATTCAGAATACCCTTTAAACATAAGATATGAAGCCTCATGCACAAATTGATCTAATTTTATATAATAACTATGTTTTAATGATTTTTAAACATTCACGATTGGTTCAAAATTTTTGTATGTCCCAAACACAAATTACACAATTAGAGCAAGGAGCAGAATATCATAGGACCCTTATTTAGGGAGTTCGTTCATGCAGCGACTAACATCTAAGGTTTTTGGACACCTTTTTGTAGGTTAGTAGGGACCCTCTACCTATCAATGCAAGGTAGTTCGTGGTTTCAAATTGTGGTATCACGTTTCAATAGGGTCAATTTAAGTTTACACAGGGGTCAAACATTTAATTACTCCAATCGTGTATGTCATATTGTCCGTCTTGTCATAAGTATACAAAATGTATAGTTGTGCCCATCTTATGACCCTTGGTTTTTAAGGTTATAGTGGGTACAAATTGCTACGTGCCAAAAGGTCAAACTCAATATTTGTACAGGGGTCAACATTTAAGTTAATCTGATTATATTTAAATGCTTGCAAATTATTGGCTGAGGAATGAGGACTCCCAAAAAGTAAGTTTTGATTATGTTAATGTTTACTCTTAACCGAGATGACGGTCCAACAGGTCATAGACAATTGGATTAGTGTTGCTCCTGACCTATTTTGTCACATAGCATGAAACTATGCATTGCAGATGCTACAACTACTCGCTTATTGACACATTAGCTTATATGAACAATTGTTTCATATTTACCAAAATGGGAGCAGCTTCTGGTTTGACCCTGGACAAATGTGAAATGTGACCATTTTTTTGCACTTTTAACCATCATCTGTGGGCCGCAAACTGGAATCCATTTTTGATTCCAAACTGAACTGCTTTTTTGGGGCTAAAAAGACGTCATCAAGAACATTTCAGCTTTCACACTCAGGTGCTTTTCAACATATCAACCCTGGCACGATGTGATGCACAAATCTCCCGTATTCGCAGATTAATCTAGCTATAAAATAACTCGAGACAATAAACAAGTTGACTTATTTCTAAAATTCAGCATTTTTGGGAATTCCGTTTATCTCCATCTAGTTGTAAACAACAACCTGACCTCGTTTTGCAAAAAAAAAAAAACAGTTGAATTCCACCTTCTCTTTTTCATAGTAAACAAAGTATTTTTCCCCGTGAGAAATCTTTCTCAAGTAAACGAAAATCCTGCTTCCTTATCCTTTCCTCACAGCCCTTCGCTGTCGTTCTAATGTTCATCTCTGTGTTATCTAACAGTCTTGAGCCCTGAGCACGGCTAACGGCTCGAAAATTTGGGTATAGTGTGTTAGGAACCTAACCCTATATAGGGATGAAATAGTTCTAATCCATCATTCTAAAGCATCCAGACTAGATTAGATAGATAACCTCCCATGACACTTTCGAACAGGTTGATTTTTTTGAATAGGGCAGGGCTTGAAAATGATGGAAATAATATGGGTAAAACAGAACAATTAAACAACTTTTTGAAATCGCCAAAATCGGCAACATTTATCTGCTCTGAAAGACACCAAACCTGTAACAAAATCATGAACTGACCTACATCGATAAAACTAACTTCCCGTTAGTACTGGAAAACGGTAATCTGAAAACAAGTGGGTTTTTGTATAAAAAGGGAAATTTGCCGAGAAAAACGAACTCGTTCGAAAGTGAAGACCGCCATTACAATGGCACCGAACTACTTTGTTAACCCATCCCCCTGATTGGTCCAAAAATTAGAGGTACAACCAAGGGCTCCCGATTTGGGTAACACAGCAGTTTTTTGGCATTATACGCGCACGCTAAATTACGCGGTGTAAGCCTCATCGGGAGTGTTTATCGGCATGTCAGTAGCTTGAAATGGATTTTTTGTGACAATTTTTCTTCAATTTATGAACTATTTAAAACAAATATGTGTTTTTAAAGGCAGCCAAATTGGATAGAAGAAAGGGTTTTCTGAAGGTGAGTGGATCTATTTTTGGGGTAATTTTAGTAGTATTTAACCAATAAACCATGTAGGGTCCTAAACTACACTTTTGCCAATTTGCAACCTTAGTCCTTAATTTACTACTAACTATTCACTTCACAATCTGAATGGTTTAGCTAGGCCTACATAATGTACACATAATTTTCTCAGTTTGACTTATACCTAAGGCCCCGTTGCAGCTACCGCTATAGAAAAACCGCTAAGAGGTGTGAAATGTATTTAGCAATCGCATGTAAACACATGCGATTTTTCGTATAAATTTCACATTTTGGAATCTTGGAATTATAGTTTATGAATCTTCATGATCAGAAATACTTAATTCAACCAACCTTATTCAATACAACATTTGTGAAATTGAGTGCAGGACTGGAGGGACAGATGAGGCAAACTGGATGGTGTGGAATCGGCTGCATTGTACAGCTATGCTTTCCCTATAGGAATTCGCCATTGGCACGATTGTTGATAAACTCTTCGGAGTCATAGCTATACAGCGGAAATTTAAAAATTGGCTGGTAAAATATGACCTGTGTTTTCCCGCTTTATATAAAACGATAGAGGATATCCAGGATTACACAAAAATGTACATGTTTAAGGACCAGGACTTCCAAAAAGAAGGTAAAGAATAATAATAAAAAAAATATGTACATTACCGTTAATATACAGCATAACGCAGCTATCATAATTACCTTACCACGCTATTTATATCATAGCTCCCCATGGGGCCAGATATTAGTGGGGGGCGTGTTTGCTAAATGCCAAAGTGACTTTGCCTTAATAATAGATATTTCCTTTGTAGAAATGACAATTATATATTATTTACGTACCCATTAATAAAATAGAATTATTCATACTAAGGAAAATGTTGACAAAGCTGACATTAAAACCCTCACAAAATGCTCCCTTTCAAACCTTCCTTTAACTTCTTGTGTTCTATATTTCCGATGTCCTTGCAACACCTTCAAAAAGGACGAAAAAAAATAGTTATTCCCCAGGAGCTTTGCAGATGCTTATCGAATATGGTGGTTCATTCGCATTGTAGTACATAGTGTCTGTGGACTTTTCAAGACTATCCCATTCTATTTAGGAATCGAACTTTTTCAAGAAAGAGAAAAACACCGTACACCTCGGCAGTCTCTCTGGCAGATCTTCATGTCGCCCAGAGGGAGCTTGCGGAAATAAGAGTGTCCTAAACAGCTCAAATATCAAATCGCTTTTACTCCTCACTGTATGACAAGCGTCAACAAACGTGATTTTAAGATTCTTTATAGTGGGAATGTCCCATATTTTTTATTATTTTGATAAAGCGAAACTGCTAAGAATTCTGCCGGCATGTTAAGGGAATCGTGTTATTTAGTTAAGCCTTAAAGATACGATCCCCCGGAAGATTTAAGCAGCGACAAATCCATGCAAAAAAAATGTGTAAAAATCTACAACGTTTTGGGAGATTGAAGCAAAAGTAAAATTATACTATTAAACCTTCCTTAGTCTAATGCCTACTCAACAGATATGGATGCCAATAGACAATCCGATCTAGCTACTCTGCAATTTAAATAGGTAATTACAGATTTCTTTCTTCATGTCAATGTACATTTTGTACGGCATGGAAAATTCAACACAAGATAATGTTACTCGTTGATCAAATAGAGCCTTCCTGGTTCTATCCCCATAATAACTCATGATTTAAATAGAGGCTGAATGCTTATTATTATGAGCATAATATGTTATAATATAACTGTGACATCGTCATCTACATTTAATCTCACTGGTTATCCTATTCCGAATAATAAATTTAGGAATAATGTAGTGTTAAATCCACAGACAAGTAATACCTTGTTTTCTATAGTATAGTATAGAGTATCTATCGGAATGACAAATGCAAAAAGTCATAAGAGTTGGTAATCGACAATGTGAACGTTCAAGGTCCCATGGAAGCCAACCAAGGCCTCCGGCTGTTCCCCTGTTATTCCTTTATAATGGGCACGACCACACGCTTTATTTCGCTGATTACAATATAACACACAAACGAACGAACATCGGACGCTGTTTTCGCACTAACCCAAGTCAGAGTTCCATACTATTAAATATTACAACTGTTCACTACTACCGTGTTAAAAACATCACACTCGTCCATAGCAACTAAGAACATGCTATAGCCCATGCTCTTTTGGAAGGCCATTTTGGAAACATGCCTGACGATGTTCTAGGATATCTAAGGATCATTGTATAAGCGAGGGTCGCCTGGCGAATCAACGAGAAACTGCATTTTTTTCGCGCCCTGTAAGTTTTTTAGGTATAATGGCTTGGGCGGTAAACATCTAGCGTCCACCATGAGCTCGCTGTTTAAGATGGCCGTCGGACCGCTAGCCCTTTATAATTATTCTATTCTATGGAAGATATAAGGTAGTTCCAGTTAAAGGACACACGAGATTTCATGAAGTGCGCCCCAAGTTTCTTATCTTGTCGAAACCGGTTTTGTTTTTTGCATATTAACGAATTCTGTACCAAGGTATATAGTCACAACATAAGTGCTTAAGCTGTCAACGCTTCGTAATAAAAAGATGATTTGTATTTTCTGTCGTGCACGACAGAAATCAAGCGTGCTTCTCTATGGCGGCCCATATGGACAGCAACAATTTCAAAAGATTTTTGAACCGCACCTAGTAAAATTGCATATACCCAGCCCAGCGAGCAGAGGGACCCGGAAATTTGTGAAATTGGCACAAATGGACACGTTTTTCCCCAACTCCATGCAACACCCCCCCCCATTGAAATGGGTCTGGGACCCGCCCTAGATGTGTCCATAATGTAACCGGGTGTGTGCATGAAGTGTGATGTGTTTGCGAGCGTGGTGTGTGTGTGTGTGTGTGGAGGTGTGTGCGTGCGTGTGGGTGTTGTGTGTGCGAGTGCTTGCGTGCGGATGAATGTATTTATGTGAAACCAAATATTTGATTTAATGTGATAAGGTGCTATTAGCCAAATTGAATAGAAGTTATAACGTATAAAGGTTTGAAAATGTGCTTCTATATATGCACACATCACGTCTTTGTTTTTCGTCCCTATTGCTCTCGTCCACATCCTGATGTAGCCAGTAGATAAAAGGTGCTTTTAGATTGCGAACATGAGTGAAATCTTATAATAAGCAGTGGAATGGTTTTATTACCCTGGGCAATACATTGTCAATTTAATGGAATCCTTCAATGAAATGAAATATTTGGTTTACTGGTTTTGTCGGTAAATATTACTTCCGAAGGTTAATATGCAGATATGCAGTCTGACTTAATATGCAGTATACCTGACAAATTTGTAATGACCCCTCTCCCCCCGCTTCTCAGATTTTTGTGTCCACAAATGGTCATTTTTTTCAAAACCGGCAACAAAACCACCACCCCCCCCTTGAAAATGGTCTGGGAACGCCCTGATTGTCATAATCTATAGAATACATATGTGTGCACGAAGGTGTGGAAGGTGTGTGCGAGCGATGTGTGTGTGTGCACGCGCACGTGCTTGCGTGCGATTGGTGTGCGGGTGGTGGGTTTTATTGCAACATAATATGTGATTTAATGTCCTATGCGCTATGAATAGAAGTTATAACGTATAGTTTTTGGAATTCTGTCTATATCTACAACACGTGTTAAGTTAAGGTCTTTGTTTTACTTCCAATTCATGATATTGCGTCCTCGTTTCAACATCCTGATGTAAGAGCTATAACCCTAAATTAAAAGCTACATTTGATTGCGAACAGGAGTGAAATCTTATTATCAGCGGTGCTATGGTTTGTATGAAACCCTGGGCATAACTTGGTCCCATTTTTGAGTAAAGTTTAATCAAGAATCACACGTGGCTCTATTTTAAAAAATCGATGGCGGTTAACTTTCTTTCTTTTCCTTGAAATTGCGCAGGATGTTAAGTCTTGAAGCTAACTTAGCACTCTCTCCAGGTGGTCGGTAAACACAAGTAAATTGAATGATCTTTTTCAACGAAAAGTACATTTTGGATGGTTTACGCCTTCAGAAACTAGAGTGGCATAGTAAAAACTACAGCTTGGACAAAACAACTGCTCTGAATGAAGCCTGTTTGGAGAATGGCCAGCTGCACTAGAATGAGAAAACAGATGAACGGGAATGATAACCTCGTAACGACGCCACGGGTGAACTGTAAGAATTTTTGATACTTACAGAGAGCCACGATTATAGGATCGGTGGACTCTCAGAAATGACCATCCCTTTGGCACCGGTTTTTCCTACTGTTAGGAGCATTCACATACGTAGTTTTCTTCAAAACATATGTTTAATATGATATACTATCAGCGATCGGGCCTTTGCCCTTAACAGAGCAAAACGGTATATAATAACGATGCTTAGGTGGAGACTCGCGATCATGTCCGATTTTCCATATGATGTTGTTCACCCTCACATTGAAGCATATCCCAAAAAACATCCGATTAAACGTTTTAGTTCCTCACTCCACCGTAAAATGTGCACTATTTGGTCCGTCCATAGGGCAGTGTGTGCTAAGCTATGTGCAAGGCTTTTGTGAATAAGAATTCAAACAAAATTAAATTTATGCAATTTGTAGTTTAACATAGTTCCGTTTTTGCATAGATCAAATCTCATATTCCGTGAAAACACATACATTCTTCATTTTTTTTAAATTCCCCCTAGCTTGCGGAAAACAAGTCCCAAACTTAAAAGAAAATATCTTTAACACTTTTCTGATGGTGATATTCAACAAAGTAACAGTGGTGTGTTTTATATAACCGATTGTTGCTATTATTATAACTGTATGTAGACATATTTATGAGTTTTTCTAAAGGCTACAAAAACAAATAATGTCTTTCATAAGATCAATATTAAAGTTCATCGTTCCTACAATTTCAATCATTGTCCATGTAATCTAATACGAAGTTTTTGAGACTCATTCAATTATTTGATGGCAAGATATGAAGGTATAGCATTGATTTTATGATATTCTTCCATGATTTCATGTAAATTGATATGTTTGTTGTACTGTTGTATTTGCATTCTCTTATTTCTCAAACTATTTTGGTATACTGTTATAGATCTGAAAAACAGCTTATTAACTTGTGTAAACAAGAAAAGAAAAAGAGTCTAATCGTCTTAAAAGACGATTTCTATTGTTTCAGTAAAGTCTATCGACAGATGCTCAAAATGGGTTTAGCAAATATTCAGCCTCTTAAAAATGTTCAATTAATCGTGACTAGCAGAAGAAACGCTTACTCGCATAAAGAACCTAAATTACCAGTTGAGCTTTAATCACTGCACATTTGAAACCGTCTTTATGGCCGTCTGCTCAATGCTAAATATTGACTTTGAAATGTCAAATATACCCTAAAAAGGAATATGTCATTGGAAGGTGCTTGTTTAGATCGTTATTGGGACCCCTGCCTTACCTGTAAGTTGTACGCAATTTTGATACCAGATAAAGGGTCGTATTTTTCTGCTCCCCTGATATTTCAGCCTTCAAACATGTCAAATCAATTATTTTACGAAGATAAGCCCGAAAAACTGCCGTATTAATAGTAGGTTGTTGCAATATGCTTTATTGTTTCTACGACTAAACCGTAAGTTTGCTTTCAACGAAACTTGTTGGTGAGTGTATACAAGTGCCATGCTCTAATAATATCAAGTTGAGAACACGAAAAACTTAAATCAGAACAAGCACCTTTAATATGAGTAAGTCATGTTACCATCGGCATCACAGGATTTGGAACGTGTAATGCCCAAGTTAGCGATTTCTGCGGATCAAGGCAGGGTTCCATGCAGTCCCCGGATGAAACTCAATAGCAGACATCATTCTGTTCCCTGAAAAGGCCCCAAGATGCCTGGCGTAGGCATTGCTTTCGCCAAGTTATTGAAAATTATGATGATTCATAAACCCCATATCGCTTTATTAATTTTGATTTCACTACCCCAAATCCCTTTTAATTTTGCCACTGATCTGTGGAAGTATGTAATTGTACTAAAAAAAACTCGCCTACGTAAACTATTATACATGCACTTTTTTAATTTGTAGTTGTGTATGTGGTAGTTTCATTAGCCATTGCATTGTTCCTCTTTAGTTAAAAGAAAAACCCGACGGAGCCAGAAATTTGGTTAAAATAAGGAAGATGAAAAGAGGTTAGGAGATGTTTTGCTGATAGGTTTAAGTCCCAAGAGGTGGTGTTCTACAAATGTGAATGTTCCTAAACAAATCAGAACGTAATTAGTTTTTGCACCTATCTCAACAGGCAATTGTTGTGTGTCTGCTACAAGTGTTTAAAAGATAAAATTTTGCGGCTTGTTTTTTCATAAACACTCAAATTAAAAATTGTACAAAATCAAGGAAATCATGCCTCTCCAAAACGGAACCATTAAACAAGCCATGCGCTATCATCGAACATTATTTGGAGTCATTGCTTATAAATTTTGCAATAAAATATGGTCAAGTATAGAATATAATTATAATATAAAAAAACACTAACAACAGGCACCACACAGTACAAGAAATCACTTTCAACTTACATGACTTACTGTATAATACCAGAGGTTATTGAGTCATCCACAATGCACCAGGTTTTAAGGAAATTTCACCTTATAAGGTCATGTGCTCTCACAAAAATATCTTAATACATAAACCCTGACTTCTATGGTCATTTTAGCTTACAGAGCGTTAGTACTAGGGAATTTTTAGCAAATAATGAAATGTCTGTGGTTCTTAAACTTTGGAATACTTTTTTTTTTATCCCTAAGTCCTGACATTTGTTTATTTTTTACAGTATAGGCAGATTGCATGCATCAATGGGATTGATTCAAAACACCCTGGTAAAAAAAAAAAAAAAAAAAAAAAAAAAAAAAATAATACCTTATTGTCCAATCTTTTCTTTGTTATTTAAACTGAAGAAGATATTATTGTAGGATATTTTCACCATAAAATAGACCTGGCAATTATAATTTTAGTACAAGATGGCAAATATCCAGCAAACCAATAGGATTTTTACAATTTTAAATTTAACCTTAAAGAGACATGAGAGGTTTCCAGAAAGAAGCGCCCCCAATTTTTTTTCGAACCAGTTTTTTTGCATATTGGAATGCCTTTTCCCATTGTAATTAGATCACACTGAGTGATAAGCCGGAATACGGGCCGTCTTTATATGTGGGATATATGATGATTTAGTACTTTCTGGTCGTGCACGACAGAAAGTCAAGCACGTGTTCTATGGGGACAATTACGATAGTCAGGCAAGTTTCAAATCACTGTTGCGGTTTTCTTTTGTACTTGTTTTTTTTCAATAAACCTTCGGACGTTTTTGGTAGGTGGTCTACAATCGATCCTGTGCATTTGAGAGAACTTTGTATCCTAACATAATCTCCTCTGTCACTTTAAAAGGAAATAGAGATGAGCCACTCCACGCACGAGCTCCAAATATATATCTAGTCAATTACAAGTATAGCAATCATCGAAAAGGGTGAAATTTTTATTTTATAATTTTATTTCAGGTTTAGGTTTCCACTTGTAACCTTTATGGTTTTTAAATTTGTATGTACATATACAATGTTTTTAAAGGTACTAAACTATATCTCTGTCTTCCTTTGTACACGGCATTGAAATAATAATTGTACAGAAATACCACGGACCTTTAATCAGCATTGTTGCCATGCAATTAATTAACACTCTCTGACTCCAAGACAACTAGCACTAAACGTAGACAAATTTGGCAAACATGCAATAGCTGACCAAAAATACACTAATTAATTCAATTATTTTAAAAGAAAATGATAAGCCCGAAAATAGCGTTCCAATAAATCTTTTCATATTACACCAGGGGCCGGAACGCCCGAGGTTTCGATACTAGAGTTGGGATTTAAGAGGTTGCCGGGAAAAAAGCGTTTGGGGGGGTGCAGTTTGTGGCAATTTCTGGAACAAGACTGAATACTGCCAGCATTTACCAACTTGAAAAGCATGTTGTCATCAGCTCACGACCATTGGCTATTGTGTATATGTTCCTATCCCTGCTAATCCATCTTCAACTTGCCAGATCAATATCTTACTACAAGCCTAAAGTACCATGCCTGAACCCGGTCTTAATGTTTGACTTTGTGTCGCAAAAAACAGTTAGATACACTGAAAAGTCTGTCAGGGATGTGAACAACTTGCTATCTCTTCCCGAAATTGCCAAAAACTGCCACCTCCCCTCCCCCCCCCCCCGACTCTTCCTGTTTTCTGTTTTACAGGAAATGTAAACAATCCAAATTGTTTCAAACTCGTGGAAGTGATTTTAGTAAGAGTTCTTTTTTTTCATTAATGTCCATTTTTTTCATGCATTATGTCCTTCTTTAACAAGAGCTACAAGTGAAAACCAAATGCATCCTCCTTTGTGGAATGCTACATTAATCTGTACTGTGGATATTCTCCTCGACACCCAACAAGATATTGCCTTTGACATCAAGAAAGCTCCTGCGATTGTGTGTGGCGCAGGGACTTCTTGGCCAAATTAACATCCTTTGATATCCAATGGTGACATATATCGTTGGATTACATCCTTCTTTCTGGGCTTGATGGGTCACCTTTTCACCAGAACAAAGTTACCCTGTATACCAGAACTCACTCGGTTAGTTATTTCACGAACAAAACTTTGCATTAGAATTAGTATTATGTAAAGTCCAACAGATTTTCCCTGAGCTCTGAACCAAGCCAACTCATTGACAAGAACCTGTTGCATAATATCATGAATTTAAATTCTCAAGGAGAAAAGATTGTGAATTAGTATGAATTAAATTATAGATGTGGATTTGCTACTTAGAACCCCAACCCCTCCAATTTGGATTTTTTTTCATGTTTTAGCTTGTTATGACAATTTTAGTGGAAATCATTAATGCCTCTTGAAAACTGGGTCTTATGTTACCGCAATCTGCAATGACAATTCCATCAGCCTAGTTTTAACACTATTGAGGGCGCTTCTACTCTGCTTATTATCCTGCCTGGTCCTTTGTTTCATGGTGTTTTTGAGACGGTTTTTTACATTTTTGGGCTGCCATATTTGTGTTTGTGGGGGGGGGTCGATGTGTGAGGGTAGCAACCCATGGGCTATTAAAGGTGCAACGGGAGCTTTTGAGGCACCCAAATATTGCGGCGTCTATAATTCCTATAATATAGAACACTCAAAAGATTTTCCTTCCTTGTATTTGGCTTCAGAAATGCTAAAAGTGAAGGTTAAGTCTGATAATTCTCATAAGTTATTTTTTTGGCAACTGAAAAAGTGTCAAAAATGATAAAACAGCAAGTGAGCGCGATATGAATTCCATTCAATTACGTGTTGTAAGTAAGTGTCCGTTCGACAGTAACAACTAAAATATCCGAATTTTGTTCTTATTAGGTTCTTCAGTCATATCACGTGCCGGGTGGTGTTAGAATACCTAGACTCGTTACAGACAAGCAAAAAAACTGCTTTTTGAGTACCTTTTCGCTTTTCTGATTTGCAAATCACTGATAGTGCCTCGAATAGCCATCATACATTTTCATGTATGTTCATATTATGATGTGTAGCCTTGGTATAAATGCCTCTTTGCCCCCCCCCCCAGGTTAATACCGACCAACATGGCTGGCTCACCCACTATATACATACATACATATTTAATACTACATTTCACACCTTATATTTCCTAAAGATCGATTTTTCTAAATTAACTATTTTGGTAGCCATTTGAACTTTACGTACACTGGTTAAAAAAAATGTCCGGTAAATTTACGGAATTTCTGGCAGCAGTATTCCAGACATTTTTAATGAGGGTTAAATTTTAAACAGAAATTTCTGTCAATTAACGGAACTTTGACAGTATTTTACCAGCACTTTGTCTCATATTACGAAAAAAATGTGTATTTTGACAGATTTTTCCGCAATTTTAAAATTACGGAACCAAAAAAAAAAGTCCGGAAATATTGCGTCCAGAAATTTTTGAAATATTTCCGTAATTACATTTTTATGTTTTTGTTTGTTTTTTATTTTTTTATTGTTTTTCTAAACAGAATTTACGGAAAATCTTTTTTCCTTAATTTACGGATATTTTTTAACAGTGTATGTTGACACTTTAAAAGTGTCAAAATTGAATTAACTGGATCCAGTGGAGGTATGGTTCTTCACATACATATTTACTGATTTATCGCTGATTTTTCTAATTATTATCAGCTATGCTTTAACGGTTGGACGCCATCTTGAATCTCGGTAAAGCCACGGCCACGAGCTTTGCAGCAGTGCATTTTTTTTCGATGGGGGTGAAAGACCCTTTCAGCCCATGTTTACGGCACTTTTGGGCTCAACCTGAGAGTTCATATCCTGCTTACAGAAAGTAAAATCACAGTAAACACTTCCCCAATTTCAATCAACATCAGCGTATTTTCGTAAGGTATGAGATTTGCATAATGCCTGTCGGACGGGGGGATGAGATTCCCCCTCTCGCCTTCTGTTCTCCCCTCAAACTAACACGTTTGCTTGACATTTAAAGTAAAAGCAATATAGCACATTTTTGTGAAGAGCGCCTCCACTTTCGAAAAAAAATGAGATTTTTATGTAACTGTCTAGTAAACTTACCTGGTAAGCTCGAAAATTTCTATGTGTCGCCAACGAAGTAAAGGATTTTTTGGTAGTTATATGAATAATTCATATCGGCGATCTCCGATATCAATTACCATGCATGTACGCTCATCCATTCGTTTTTGTTTATTGGTTTCAATCAAGTCCAGTTAGAGGTCATTTTCTTGAGGTGCATTATTTCCTCATGACGGACTAACTTAGCATTTCCAGCTCTCTGTTAAGTAGATCTGGGATCGCCAATTCAATTACAAACTCACTTATTTTATATACATACGCATTTTTTGAGCATTCTCGTTGCATGTAAGTTTTCCTCGACATTACCAACATAACTGTGGCAAAAATATCAAATTTGAAAATGTGGGGGCGCTCTTCAAAAATGTGCTATTAATTGCTTTAAAAATGTTTAAAGTTGTTGTATTCATTTTATAACAATTATATTTGAAATTCATTCATTGCTATCTTTTGGTGAAATTTTGGATCGATATTTATATTATCAATTACCCGTGTTGGTATGGCCTGGCTTTTGTTTACTCTCAGATACAATACATGCTATTCGTACATACTTTATATTCCTTTTGTTCGTAATAGTGGGAGGAATCTCTTACACAATGTTATATAGAAATTACTTCGCTATTATTAATGAAGAAAGGAATAGACAGTGACGTTTCCCCGATTGCCTTTCGGCAGGTTACCATACTGACACCTTTACTGTATTTGAGAAACCGCTTCTAACTCTTCCAAGTCTTTTTAATATAATAATTGTGTCAAATCTTTATTTTCTATATCAGATAACTCGATTCACCTGGTCACTTTTAAATTGCATATTTCTTGAGTGGTTGTTACTCTGTCAAAGCTTGTTACAAATAACCAAGATTAAATTCAGTTAAGCAAAATCGTTGTATGTTATCTTCAGAGTATCGGCACATCAATACTAATCGGTGTGTGAATTTAAAGAACTCCAGAAACCCCACAATTCTCGGACGTGGT
The DNA here is from genome assembly GCA_023653785.1 of Ophioderma brevispina. NCBI lineage: Eukaryota > Metazoa > Echinodermata > Ophiuroidea > Amphilepidida > Ophiodermatidae > Ophioderma > Ophioderma brevispina. Next base: position 63,914 of record JAMKCH010013764.1, on the reverse strand, counting down.
GTTTTCGCGGTTGGCGTACCAAAATCATTTTGTAATTAGGAGGCAAAATCTTAATTAAATCTATTCTAATTTCTACGGTTAAGTCGAGCCTGGAACCTTGATGAAATAAATATGGCAATCTAATTACAAGGTTATGGTCACTTTTGAGATATGATCTTTTAAGTTCAGAAAAAAAATACAATTGTCGTAATACCGACAAAAGTGACATTTAGACGTCAAAGAAGCAAGACACCATAAACAAGTATATTTTAAAGCGTATTCTGAAACTTTTAAAATACCCATAATCTTCAAAAATATTACAAAATCATAAGAAACTAGGGTGACGAAATTTTTGAAGCCATTTTTTTAAAATTTACAATACCCAATCGTGTCTCAAATATTTAATCAAAACGCACACCACATGGGCGCATTCTAAAGGGTTTTGATCCCCCTCCCCCTTCAGCTCCAGAGCCAGTCTTTCCTTACCTCAAAGGGTAGCTTTTTTCTTTCCACTCTTTTTCTATAACATGAAAAAGTAAGTATTATATTTATATTTTAAAGAAGTCTATAACCCATAAACACTATATCATCAGTATGTATCTGCCACTAAGATCGATACTGATATTAATCAGCACTTAGAATTATGAATAGCGTCGAACAGTTTTCTTATCCTATGCTCCAGGAACGTAAGTGGTGGTCCTTCATCTCGAATGTCGCACAACACTAATCACTTCACTTGGGTAAGACCTGTGTGAGAGATTTTTAAACAGTCACTTTGCCCTTAACTAAAAATCTTTACTAGAACTACTTAAAAAAATTGTTCAAAACTTGCCAAAAACGAAAAGAAAACAAATACACAACACCACCCACAATATGAAAAAATACAGAGTCAAAATTGCAGTCAAAAAAAAAGAAAGAAGAAACACAAATCGAAAACAAAAATGAAAAAAAACAAAAACACAATAACAAACAAAAAAATATGGAATTTAGCAGGAACTCCACCTACTAACATTGCTATAACAGATACAAAAATAGATAATAATGGGCGACTGTTTGTTCCTATTTAAGTGGAAAGAAGAAACGTGTCGATTAGAAGACTCGTATTTCTCAGTGTATTATTTCCCAGCATCACAGCTATGTCGCACACACACACCACAAGCCAGTCAATGTATATGTACTTTCAATTTTAATGATGACGAAACTAGCTCTGAAAACCAGAAAAAAATGCACGAGGCATTCAACATGCCGTTTAAATTTGCTTGTTTTCATTTCAAACAAATTAAGTTTTCCTAAGTGCAAAATGTTCACAACTAATAGTATACATAGAAAGGGTGTATACTAGATTTCATTAAAATGACATTGTAAGATTCAATTCGAAAAGACAAATAGTGGCATTTCTGGTGATGGGAAGTCCGATATATGTTGTCGCATGTAGAAAATAAGAATTTGTCGTCTTCGTTGTAATGATCCCGCCTGTATAGGTACAGATAAAAAAAACAAACACGGCACAGCATGAAGATTATCTCAACCCAAAAGGCCAGTAGTTTTCTTTTCTCTCCAAACCACTCCCCGCGTTTTCAGCAAACAATCAGTACCGACGGCAAAAGTTAAAACGTACGGATAGAATTTCGTTTTGTGGCTGAACCGGTCGATTTCAAGAGTTAAGTGAGTGCAATGTCAACGATACCTGAACGCTTTCCTTACATCGTCATTCCACGGAAAGGGCTGGATATTCAATACGATAACGGAACGGTATAAGATGAGATGTAGGATTTTAAACCAGTTCTAGAAATTTTATTCTCGAAAGCTTTTAGGATTACGTCGCTAGCGACTTTAGCGTCTGCCGTATTTGTTATTTACGTAGTATAATTTGCGGTATAAATTCTAAGTCTGCGTGTCCACAGTCTAAGCATTTAAGTAGATGAGGACAACAAGCAGTTTGATCCTGTTAAATAGAATACCTGTCAGAGTGAAATGGTTGTTTTCGAAAGTATCTCATTTCAGGTAGCGTTAGGATCAACTTTAATGTACAAACCGTTGTTGCAAGGCGGGACTCATTGGTTCCAGCAAAACGGGGGGGACACTTTTACCAGTTACCCAATATTGAGTACTTCAAGCAACATTTAAATTTATTAGTACCTGTGAGAACTTGGCTTTATAACGGCCTTGGCTATTCCCAAAATCACCCCCCCCCCCCCAAAATGAGAGTGAGAATTCCCACACCATTCTTCCCCGAAAATGCACGAGGAATTCCACATGAAATCAAATGTGCTTGGAATTCCCACAATGAAAATCGTAAAAAAAGCAATCAATATTACAACTTATGTTACTTTACAAATGCACGAATAGGATAATTGAAGTACTGGTAGCTAACCAAAGATGACCTGAAAAATTCCTGAGGCCTTTACTGACTCACTGAAAAAAATCCTTTTCCCAAAGAATACTATCACTTACGTTTTCCCTTGTTCTTGTTGGTCACCGAGACCCACACATGACCGACACCCAAACATGACAGAGCCAAACATGACAGAGCCAAACATGACATGAAGCCAAGAAACCATTGCCATGATTCCCACACTGATTTGTAAAAACGGCTGAAATTCCACAGGCATTACGAAGTTTGATATCTGGGATTGTAGAGGAAAGTCATGTTAATTTTGAGTGAATACCATTGTTTTGCAGAGGAAACACCAGTCCTCAAATAACCGATGGAACGATCTCTCACCTCAGACCAGAAACCCATATAACTTATTCGTGTAACTGCGGTAATTACCGATTCAAATATATACAGACACAACCATTTTAGAAGTTATTGAAAGCACCACATAGGCTTTTGATGTCTGCCTTAGCATCTTTTTACAAATCAGAATGATAATCATTGCCTCTTTTCATTTGATTGATATTTCTTTTTTATAGGATTTAGTGGTACACATTTTGGTGCTGTTACTCTCTCTGCGATTTTGTAAGATATACTTGTTCTTCATCAGGCCTTTGCTACCGTTTATTTTTTTCTACAGTTGGCGTGTGCCTCTTTGTTGGTAGTAGTTTACGGGGTTAATTCATTACCCCCTAACCATAAAAACAAAATAACACAACTAAATTAATATTATAACCTTCAAACAAACTCCTGAAGTCTTAACAGTCAAAGTAAAGTAAAGTGGAAAGAAAGGTAACCGAAAACTGGGATGTCGCGTCCTTAGCTCCAGCTATGCAAATCATTCACTGACTCAAATGTTAGTCCAGATAACTTGCTCACGGCCTAAGTGTAATTGAAGTGAGGTATAAGTTTGTTACAAAGTTTAGACATGATTGGATATATCATTGGAGAGATAATGCTAAAATAAGTATTCGGGAAAAGCTGCGTAATCTTTAGAACACAAAATTATTTATATTATTTTTATTTTTTGTCCCCTTCGAAAGTACTTCAGAAGGGGACTCTGAAATAAGTAACGAAAAACAGGGAATAGCGGGGCTTAGAGAAGTCATGGGGACACATATGGATGTATTTTCTAACAAATCGTGTTTTTTTTCTTCACATAATACCTGTAAAACTACTAATTACTGTGTGGAAATAGCTAAGCTCAAATCGGTGTCCTGTATGTAGAAACATTACAAAGTTGCAATAAAAATCCGGATTCCGAATTTGATAATACAGATTGTCCTATGATACTGTATATTTTTCATTAAAAATCCGATCATCTCAAAACTTAAAAAGTGGAATGACGCATGAATAAAGAAAATAATAATAATAAAATGCATTTTGATATGGCAACATAATAAGGAAAACTAAACAAATTTCTAAACATCAGAAAATAAGTTATGTTGTCCGGAAGCCGTTTAAAGACACTGATGGAAGTGCCTCTATAATATTAACAGGAAGCCTGTTCCACAGTCTAGGACAATTAAGTTAAATGTCGGTGCAAATCTATGTTTACGAGGGAGGGACGTCATAATTACGAGGGAGGGGGCTGGGAGAATTCCAAGTTGGTGTTTGGAAAAAATTACGAACACCCCTATTCACAATGTGAAAATTACACAAAACCCAAAAACCCCCCCCCCCCCCCACCTCCCCCCCTACTGCCACATGAACATTACACCCCCCCATTGCATAGAGTTAATATACTTAATGAAAATATAGGGCCTAATGCTACTCCGTTAAATGGTGTTCCATTGTTCACACAAGATTGTTACAGGCAAAGAAGTTAAATGAACTGATGCTTGGCTTCATTTTATTGCAATCATATTTCTTCAAAAAAGCCCGGGAAAAAAGGCAAAACCAGTTTCATAACATAAAAAAGTCAAAGTAATCAAAATGTTTCCCATTCCAAAATAGTAATGGCACTTACTTAATGTCCTGTCCTGTCTTCGCCTGAAAGTCTTCATGTAAGGATGTTTATTGTATTCAGTCCTCCACTCACATTAAGATCTTCTGTTTATTCTTACTCATCATCATCACTTGTGTTAACCGTGCGGCAAGACTCGCCCTTGAACTCACTTCCATCCTCATTTCACTTGAGTATTCAATCTTTGTCTGAACTTCTCGATCTTGTTGCCAGTGACGTAAATTTCTCTTTGACCTGGGGGGGGGGGGGGGGGGTGGGGTTGATTGAAATTTATGAATGAAACATGGTTTGCTGAATAAGATCTATTACTTAGCACATATGAGCGGAGCGCGCAAAATTTTGCCACTTGGATGCTAAAATCCTTACTGAAATGTAATTGTTAATTTAGAACAAATGCGCGCGGAGACGGCGCGGGATTAACCATTTTAAAACCATTATGGTTAAAAATATGAGGTCATTTTGGTACAAAACGGATGGGGGAAAGGCATCAAATTGGGGAGGGGGGTGAGGGGTTCATATTGACCATACCCCTCATCAAAATGTTGGGCGGATTGGGGATTCCCCCCCCCCCCGGATTTAACGCTATGTTGCCTGTAGACTGGACATCATCCTTCTGATCTGGTCTTTCTGGTTTCTTGTAGTGGGTAATTTATGATGCTGAAGATATTTGGTTCAATCATGAACTAGCAAGATTTCCAATACTCACATTCATGATATCCTTATTTTGAATTCGTTTCTCCACCTTTGTCGCTCAATGGCTTCATTTGCATTCTTTGCACGTTCAGCAAATATTCAAGATGATCTCTTATACTATGTTCATAATTATGTTTTGACTAAATCTCTGTATGCTTTCACATGTCCTCTAACAAGTGAAGTTTTCGCCAAACATCATCTTCAAATTGGCCATGAGGATGGACGTCCGTCTGGACTCATTTAGCCCTCTCTTCACCAGCAAATGTTAACAGCAGCCAAATGTATCAGTCTTTTAGGTCAGAAGTATCTGATTAACATGTGTGTGTGTATTTGGTTTGCCATTCTTTTCTTAGGACGGATACAAATGTTACATGCCACACCCTACCATACAAATAAAATTACATGACCCCCCACATATTTGGCCATCAAACTTTACATGACCCCCCTATATTTTCCACAGCCCCCCCCACCCTCCCTTGTAATTAAGAGCGGTCCCTTAAACAAGCCGTGTAACAGCAGAAGAAGACCGTAGCTCCGTCTTGTACCATCGGAATTACTATCAACACATTATAACAATTAAGACCATCAGTAAGGATGACGGAAGCCTGTCCGTGGAGACTCATGCACACATAAAGAAGTATTTTGTATCTGATACGTTCATTGACAGGCACCAATGAAGAGTGTCAAAAGTTTGACGAGTTCTAGGTCCGACCACGATGCAACACCAGGCGCGCAGCTGTAATTTTGCAACGCTGAATCTATTTCACATGGCACCATATAGTAAGGATTGGAATAGTCCCTGCAGGACTAACCAAAAACGAGAAACCTACGTATCCGCCACAATTACGAATATGTAATTTACACTTTACAGACTAGCTTCGATGGATGTGGACATACCAGGGGGGAATCAAACTAGCCCTCAGGTACGTTCTTCTCACGATGCAGGAACGGAGGTGTCACCCACCCACCCAGACTCTAATCGTACTGTATGAAGGCAGATTTTCAAAACATAGGACGTAGCAAAGACCACAAATTCTGTCTTTTCTATATTCATCTGCAGCATGTTAATTGACATCCCGTGTTTATATCAAATATACGCTTGAAAGTTTCTGAAGATCATGCTCACAATCACCTAGATTGCTGTGGATTATAGAACTCTACTCGAGAAGCTGATACTCAGCATACGAGTGAATAACATTAACATCCATGATTCCTAATAATGTCCCCACGACTGTGAGTATTACCTCATGAAACCGTGAGAAGTTGCGGGACAATGGGTTTGAGAGAATTGAAAGTACGTCGTATATGGGGTATACATCGATGCTCATAAATATATTCTGGTTTCTTTTATTTAATCCACCTGTTGTAAGAAAATTACTCAACAACTGTCGGGAGTGCATAGATTACCAAACATTTTCGCAATGAACATACGCTGCAAAGACCAGCCTAGCTCCTTATTAGCCTTCCCCAAGGCTTTGAAGGATGTTATGGCTAACGCTGGAGAAGGGCTTGTCTCCGTGAATATGGAGCTTTGTATTCAGATTGCAATGGCTCCCCAAGATCATAATCACCAACATGCTGTATTACTACCATTTCGTGATGCTGTCTTTTCTCAACGAAATCAGTTTTGGCAAGGAATTTTATATGGGCAACTGGACCTATAGCTCTTACGTAAATCATGATCCAAGATCATGTCAGGGATAGATGATAGAATGCCTTCAACATGTAACGGTAAATACTTCTCGGTCACAGAGAAGTGTTTTACTCTACTTATGAGTGATGATGGTAACAGACAATTCAAATTCTGTTTAATGAGCCAGGAGGGAAGTGTGTCCATTGGACAACCTTGTTGGACATTTGCCCAGTTATTTCAGCAACTTCAGAGTCAGAGAGTGCCCGGGGAGAAGCTGCTTTTAGAACCTGTCCTATAGCATTTTGCAATCTCTGATTAAATGGCGTTTCTTTACAATTTTTGCTATTTTTCCATAGTATACACAGTAAAAAACATTATAAATCGTAGGAACCTCTTGGCGTCTCCTCTTGCCCCCGACAACAGATATTTTGAATTCCTCAATGTGGTAAAATTTTAATTTTAAACCTTTTAAAACAATATAATTATTTTTGTATAATTAATATTTTAAGGTATTTCATTTTAGCTCACAAATACGCTATCATTAACTTCTACATAATCTTTATGCTGTTCTTTCCTTTTTTGCTTCTGGTAAACAGACCTGCGCAAACAACATATCCTGGGTCTTTGAGCCAAAAATATCTTTCTCTAAAATCAACACCGTGTTACATTTTCGATATACAATTTGAATAATGCACAACCGCACCACGCATTTTTTTTAAATATGCATTTTTTTTATTTTTTTTATTTTTAATCTTCTTGAAAAACACTTTTTGGCAAAAATTCGTCAATATGATTCTTGCTATACACAGACGTTTGAACGAGGCAGTAAGCTGCAATCTTTATTCATTGATTATCGGAAAATCTCAAAGGCTATCAGGTGTCTCCCTTAGATATATCTGCGTTGGCCTACCTGAAAATAATCTATTGTAAAAAGGGGCCCTAGTGTCCTAATTAATAAGAATTGGCATCGTTTAGTTAAGCAAGTTTTCTCAGATAACAAGCACTAGTCAAAACTGAATAAAGTAGGTCGACCTTATTAATAATCTGTGGAGTTTATCTTCTTTGATCAACTGGGAAAACACGAAATGGATCCACTTAATTCTACCTCAAGAGTAAATAGTGTTTCTTCAAATCAAATTAATTGCCATGTATAATTTATGTCGGTTTAATAATAAATCATGTTTTTTCTCAATTATCTTCATGATAACTGGGCAACACGAAATTGATCCCTTCATTCTAACCCTCAATAAAATAGTGTTTTTCAAATACAAATTAATTGTCATGTATATATATAATGTCTGTTTCAAATATAACAGCGTGTTTTTTGTTTTTCTCAATTAGGAAATAATGTATCATTAAAATAATACATTCATTTTATTGGGTAGTGATTCAAACCTTACTCACTATTTCAACATTCATCAGGATAAGCCTTGAAAGCATTTCTCACCTTTTCATTGTTAATCCCAATTTCATTTTCTTGGAATGCCCCATCGGTACTCTAGCGTACCTGGGGCATCAGCTCTCTCCTCGATTCCAAATAGAAAAGCAGACGTTAAAGGTGCATAATATGTATGTTGTGTGTTGAAGGCAGCTGCGTTAAATTATTTTAATAATTATTTTAATAATTGGTCTAATACTATTATAAATCGTTCCTATATAATTATACAACCTTTCGCGCCACTGTGATATTTATCAACCAACCACTTCATATTCATTCCATTATTATTTTTTTCTATCATATATAGAATGCTTCTTCTATAAATGACTCTTGGTAAAGGTAAACCAAGTTATATTTATCACATCTGTCTAACCATCCCCTGGCAGTGATTTGGATAGTGTAACATCAACTAATTTCAATTATTAAAAGATTATAAATACTCATATTTCATGATGCTTCAATCTAATTTCGTTTTCTTAGATTACCGGTATATGATTCCTCTAATAATAATAATAAATAATAATAATAATAATAATAATAGCAAATTATAGAGCCTGATGCTATTTGGCCTCTAAGCGCTTTTCTAAGAGTTTGGATGGCCATAGAAAGTATGTTGGTTCAGTATGCTTCTCGTGTATCAGCTTTCATTGATATACTTTCATGAATCAGGTGGCTGTCATTATCTTCCTCTTGTATCAAGTAGAAATTCGATGACATATCGATGTTGAGTGTTTCCGGTGAGTGACCAGGTTTACTCTAGCCCCTTCCCTGGCCACTATGAATTCAATAACTTAACGGAATAAAGCCTATAAGGTTAGTTGAAGAATTCATAGTGGTCAGGGAAGGTGGGTCAGATAAACCTGGTCACCTTATGGAAACCGATAGAATGCCTCTTTACAAATAAAATCATGATTACTGGCTACTTATAATTGTGTTACGCTCTTATTCTAGATTGGGTTAAATTTGACACAAAAATTGTCATTTGACAACGTACGAAAATTTAGTTCGACCGGGAACCCAAATTTATTGGCAAAACGACATGCGGAAAAATGTGTCAAATGATATGACACAGAAAAGTTTTAGAATCACTCAAAATCCAAATCACAATAAAAAAAAATTGTGTAAAAAAGATGAAAAAAACACCTCTAGTATCAAACTGAATAATTTGCGTGTCAAATTGAATAGATTTTTTATGTGAATTTTTAGCCACTTTGGAGGTTCAAAACATCGGGAATTTGACACCAAAAAGAAAATATACACAAGGCCAATTTGGAATGTGTATCAATTTTTTATTCATGAATCTATTGAATGCAAAACATTGAACTGGTTAATGGAACCAGTATAGTATTGTCGTGCATAACACTGAGAAGCAGCTGCTTGCTTGCACTAAACAAGTGCCATAAGTGTTCCCTGTCAAACTATGACCGTGGTGTGTTCGCGATCTAGATCACATGATCAGCTTATACAGGCTGGTGGCCATCACCACATCGCAAGAACTTTCTATACCAGTGGCCAAAAAGTCACAAACTTCCGGCTTGCGGTTTGATTGATTCGGAAACTTTGTTAAAGATTTTGATTTATTTTTCCGATTTGGAAACAAATAAGTTTCCACACTTGTTTTTCCCCCTCATACCGACCAATAAAATTGGTCACTCACTCCTGACACAAACAAGTGTAAAATTAAACGACACGCGGGAAACTTTGACAAATTTTCCATAAGGGGTAAACCAAACTTCCATTAATCGTGGCTTCAATAGCGTTCGTCCTTGGCCACATATACAATTCTAAACAGAAATGCCGGTGTGGCAGCAGATATTGTCTGCAACTCATAGTCCACCTACAACTGTAACGATAGGGCACTCGATCCAGTTGACTCTTCAAACGCAAAATTAGTTTTCATGTCTTAAATATTCGGTTGTCGTCTACGGGAGCCCGGACTATCGCTATCGCTTCCGGGCGGTACCATATTTTCCTTTTAATTATTACAAAACCAAAACAACCGGGTGGATTCCTACAGTGACCAGGTTACTCGAGTACCTTCCTGACCACTATGAATTCAACACCTTAAACATAAAAGCTTTAAAGGTTGTTGAATTCACAGTGGTCATGGATGTGGTCAATAAAAAACCTGGTCACCTTATTGTAACAAGGATAAATGCCTCTTGACCAACATAATCATGATCGCTGGCTACTTGTTATGAAATAGATCCCTCTTGTTGAATTACAGTAACATACCTAACAAGGATTCCTCATCAAGTGAGTAATTCTCTACAGGTTCGGTTAAGGATCAAAACTTTTTGATTATTGAAATTTAAATATTTCCAAAATAAAATTCCGGCCCCACGCTACGCTGTTTATTAAGCATAAGGACACAATACTGGATGTATCTGCACCCGCTTTATTTTGAATAGTTTTTATCATGGTGGTTTGTGTGATAGTAACTGACCATTCTCATGACCACAATACCTGGAGACAATGATGAGAACCCTTAACAATATTTTAGCACCTTTTGAAGAGCGCCCCCCCAATTTTTTCAAAAAAATTGAGATTTGTAGTACGGTGTGCATTGGTTAAAACTGGCTAGTACCATACCTGTTATGTTAAAGGGCACTGGCAACATTTTGCAACAAAATATGAAATTTCTTCATTTTGCTCTCAAATGATAGTCTAGTAGGCCATTGGAAGAACAGAGATATATTTGACACATAAAATAACATACCCCAAACAGATAGGACCTGATATTAGGATAAAGACATCCGGGTGTCCGTTCCCCACACTCACTTACTACACTGGTAGCCTCACCTTTATACTAAGTAATGCGTAACTTCCCTACTAACGTTCATACTGCGTTCCCGAAACTCCTACGGAGCTAACTGACAACTAAAATTTACGTCTGAGGTCTACGTCGATACTTGTTGTGACTTAGTACACACTATTGGTTCCATCCACCTCGTTTCCCCAAACTGACACGTCATGCAGTTGTTACTAAATCTGAACAAATGTTACGCACAAAACTAACGTCGACTCGGGGGTTGAGTAAAACACACACGAGCTATTTTTTTTATTGAATAGGCTGACTCAGATTTGTCAGAAATGTAATCTTTGTGTGTATTATTAAAAATGGTGAACTAAACCAAATATATTGACCTAAAATGCCAATTCCTAAGTTTGATATGAATCAGATATTTTCGTTTGAGCAGTATTTATTTATGTGTAGTCATAATATGCCACAGTATAGGCCTATAACAAAAATTCCGGTTCCGGAATTTTTTTTACACAGTTGTGATTTGGCTTTTTTGACACAGAGATTATAACTTGCATAAAACTGAGTGTTAGGTTTAACACCATGATTTTAACTAACACCTTCCTGGCATCAATTAGGATCCACACCACTGTATATATTTACAACAATTTCAGTTTACAGAAAACTACCATTTTATGTTGTATTAACACAACATTTTGGTTGTTTCCAATGTATTAGGATGACCTGCTTGGTGTTAATTTTTTTACCCACATATAGTGTTGATTATTTTTTTTAACACTTGCTGAGCCACATTGACCAACTGTGTTAAATTTACACCCTCCTGGAATCAATACGGGACCGCACCCTCTGTGTTAATTAACACTAAACATTGGAGTTAACATTTATAATTTTGTAACGTCCTGACATTTTAGTAGAAAATTGTTTGATTTTGTTATGGTTTGCATTCTCTTGTAAACTGCTTACCTCTAACATTTTCAACAGTGGTCAAATGAGGTCATTAAAATTCATAATTAAATTGTGCAGCAACACCGATCGGTGTTTAAATTCTATATTTCATCAATCACCAAACCCTGATAAGCTGACCCGACTTGGTGTTAACATTTTACAGCCATTTTTAATGCAGTGGTATATGTACAAGCATTCTGTACATGCACAAAAAATAACACGATTTGTACAGAAAATTCAATCGGCGACCCACAATCTGGAAACTACTGAGTCAGCCTTTAACACCAAAGTATCTATAATGTGTAGCTAATGTAATCATGGCAGGGTGGTGTGTCGTGATTAGGAAGGTAGAATGGGTACAGAACGACAAATTCTGAATTATATAAAACCCACCCGTGGATCCCTTTTCCAATAAGGAGGATTTTAGAATACTATCGGCCTACCAACCAGCCTAATTGATTATACTATATCGAATATATGACATACGTTGGAACACACCGTCTTAAAGGTACTGAAAAAGTACAGTAGATTCCTAGGATGGTTACATCTGAAAAACCTCCTGATGGAAAGTAAATAAAAAGAATAATAATTAAAAAATTACAAATTCAGACTGTTCCCATCAAGGTTATTGTATCAAAGTTAACCGGAAACTAGTAATAACATTAAAAACAGCCTATTTGTCATGTGTAGTAGCACAATACAAATTAAAATGGCATACGATTTCCAGGCTTGAAATAGATAATTCTTTTTTTTAAAAATTATACTACTAGCGAAGTATGGTTTGCAGTTAAATGTATCCTTACATTCTTGGTGATCATATATTTATCGAATTTATATCTGTCAGTCCACATGTTTTTGGAATTTTGAAGATGTGTCAAGCTTTTAGATCGGAATTTTTTTTCTGTAGCCAAGATCATAAATAAGTGATTATCTAAACAGGGCCAAAAATTACTTTTAGGACAGCATGTATTATTTTTCTACCAAGGAAATCCATTTTTTAAAGTTTTCTTTGTTTCTTTTTACGCCACCAGCACCACAACACTACACAAACTACTACTGAAAGAAGAAGAAGAAGAAACAAATGAATACTTAACTTACATAAACTCGATAAGATAACTTAGCTTGCAATTATATCACTGCAGGTATAACTTTATAAATTAGCTAATTGATGCAATCATGTCAAAAAAAAAACCTATTCCAAAAAAACAACATCCCTTTGTGGCTATATTCTCTATTTTTTTTTGGGGGGGGGGGACTCTTTGAAACTCAAATAAAAAAAAGTTTGACACGAATCGGAAATAACGGATAACTGCAGGGTGAGAATATCCCCCAAAACACGACAGCAGGACTACCCTTGGTCCCATACATGAACCTATAGAAATGTATGTAAATGAATCACCTTTTTGTTTACTCTTGCTTAGATGGAAGTTATTTAAAAGTATTTTTCTCCACGGTGAACCTAGGCAAAATTAATGTCTGTCATTTCTAACCAAGAAAATACTTTATCTTCACCTTTAAAAATTATTCTTAACTTCGCTTATTTTTTCCACAATATTCCCATAACGACTGCCAAAAATCTTTGGAACTAGGTCAAGCAAACAATAGCGCGGGCGGTCGTCGAGTAATAATGCCTGTTCACTAATTTAATACCTCTATTATGCGACAAGGCGACAACATCGAAGCACTTTCGCCACACTCTCACACATTAAAAACCCCCAAATTTCCCAATCGTTTAATCGATAGCTTTGGAGTAGACTCGGGTCTTAGAATGTTCGTAACTCATGATGCGTATCACGAGCTAGAACATCTCAGCTGTGTTTGGGAACAGACTTAATCGCAACTAGAAATCTTAGCTTGTGCTGAGCATGTAGTTTTGCGACACAATTTACGCATCAAGTTTGGGGAACGAACCCCTGGTAATTTGTAGCCAACTTAAGTTTTTCCATATTTTATAACTCACACATGTGTATATTACATGAACTATTTTGACTCGTACTCACTGAGATTAAAACCACTAAAGGTTATATAACCGATCAAACAATCGTACGCATAGCTCGAAACAATGCATACGGGCGTGCGTGTTCTTGTGTTACAACGCCAATTTCGTGCGTCGTCTGCTGAATTTAACGAACCATCGCCGCGACGTTAAATTATACAATCGTTCTGTTTACGCATAGGAATCTGATTTGGTCTTAAATCATTTCGGTGAGGGGCTTTTGTATATAAAAATATAAGCCTTACAACCTTCAAAATATCGATTTTGAAAATCTTGATGGCGCACTATTTTTTCAAATGTGCCGGTGTCTCTTAAGCGCGAAAATGTCTGTGTGTCACCAAGAAGAATTTTGTAATTAGAATAAGTATATCGGGATCCCGATAATAATTCACGCTTGCTGGAAACGGGCCTTCCATTAAATATGCGGGAAACTAGCGCCCATGTACGTGTCTACGCTCTTCATTAGTTTATTTTATTGTTCCGCAAGTCAAGTTAGAGGTTATCGTCTCGAGGTGGCACTCATTTTCATCAGACGGACATAAACGTAGCATTTCAGCTCTGCCGTTAAGTCCAATCTGGGATCCCATCTAATTACAAAATCACTTATTTTATGATAACTATACGCATTTCTTAGCATTCTCGTTCGCAGATATAGTTTCCTCTGACCAATTACAACCGAACTGTGCCAACATATCAACTTTTGAAATTGGGGGGGCGGCGCTCTTCAAAAATGTGCCATTATTACTTTAATATAACCTGCAATAAAAGTCTCTGTGAGTTCGTAAATTCATCTCATATCTGGCGATAGTCTTGACAGAAAAATCTCGCTGGAACTTATTAATCTTTTGTTTGTATTTGAAGTGAATCATTTTGTACGTTTTATTGCGAACATAATAAACCTGTTCTAAACATAAAAGTGTGTCACGGTTCTTTTCCTGATCTATTTTCGCTGAAAATTCTCCAACATCCCTTGGTCATAATTAATTTTGTAAGTCATGTTGGTACCCTGAACATTAAATTGAATTTAAAATGATCAATTGACGAGCTTATAAGAAGAGACAAAGTGGGTTCAAAGGTTACGGTTGGCCTCACAATCCCTAACGATTCAAGTCGCGAGTATTATCTGCCAGTCACACCTTACCGGACTTTTGCAACGGATGAGCAACGATTGGATATTTTGAAGACAAATCTTGGACCGGTGGTCAGTTCGTTGTGGATGGTCGTCTGAGGTGATCAAGCCAGGATAATGACCGAAAACAAGCCGATAAAGACCGCATAATGGAAAAGAAGCACCTCATAATACGATTAATAGTGCTGACGGGCGATCACCGATGAACAGCGGATAGCAAGCGCACAAAACTTACACCTACCTACACGATAAGGTAAAAACGTTCCACGCAACAAACACTTCACAGGTCAGGTTAACGGAATGACGGTTACACGCCGGTGTGGCAGGAGATATGGTCCTCCGGACTCATAAGTCCACTTACAACGTTTGAATGAATATGGCACTCAACGCAATCATTAGTCTCAAGCTTCATTCCGTCTGTCCGAGCTATGGACCCCGGACTAATGGCTCCGGGCGTAGCATATCATTCTACGGGCAGAGCACACCTCTGATGTTGTTCATATCCAGGGTTTTCGATCCTGTCTTTCACGGGTGCAAGGCAAAATCTGGCTGCTGGTGGCCGGGGAAGGCCACGGTGCAACGCCTTGCTCATCACCACCACCAAACATCTCACATCTGCTTCTGGTTCTGTTCCGTCCAGAGCACCAAGGTATGCGGAAAGTTCCACCTCTTGCGAAACTCATCCGGCGACAGGGAACAACCTATCCAGAATACCTCATGACAAACATCTCAGGAGCTCTCCATGAATTAACAAATGACTTACGATGTATGACATTTTCCCTGGTCCTAACAGGCAAAACGACATCGCCTCTCGAGCCCAGCTGTTATCTTGACCACCAACGAAGCTGCCTTGCTCCTTCCCCTTCTTTCATACATGTCTAGATTCCCTTTAGATGATCTTTTACAGTCCAGCTTCTGTCTGAAGGACAGGCAACTGATCTTGCAGGCGCAGTCTGGCACGGCACTCCATACTGAAGATACACAAAGATACATGGATACACGGTGTTCACTGCTGGAGAATCGATGTAGTGAACTGAGGGCCTGCATCGCGTGTGGTCCCATGTCAATTTCCCTTTAACTGGCACATTTCCCTTGGCCCGGCTAATACCGCTAGGTCTACGTTGGTTATACTGTACAGTGTGAGTAAAAAAAAAACCCTACAATTCATCAATTAAAAAATAATTAAAATAGTTAAGAATTAATTTTTGCTCAAATGTTTGCTTTGTTTAAAAGAGAATAAAACGGCTTTCAGAAAACGTTTATTTTTTTAATTTTTTATAGGTTTTTTCTTTTTTGGGTGTTTTTTAATTTTGCCTATTTTGCTGAGAGACGTAACAATCCCCTGTCTTGGCCTGATTTTGACCAAACAAAGATGCATCGTTTACTAGAGTAGCATGGTCTTCAGCATTTATTTGAGTAAAAACGTTAAAAACTTTAACACCAAATTATTGTTAAACGATAGAAGATTGGAGAAAAATTGAAGGTTATAAAAAATAATATCCCGGATGATACAAAAGAAAATGCTGAGTTAAAACAAATTGTTCATTCCCAAATAAGAAAAGTCAATATAGCTGGTGTAAGACAAGATTTACTTTGGTTCTCAAGATTTCATGGTTTTAAAACCACAACGCAACTAGGAGCTAAAGTGAACCATAGAAGGTTTTGTATTCCGCTTTGAAATGACAGTGCGATATTGAATTGTAAGTTTTAATTCCAAGTTTTTATCAGAACACTTCTCGCAATTTATGGAGTCTGAGTATAACTGTACTTGTGCAAATAATTACCTGAGAGAATGTAAAACAAAAATCTCTGATCATTCACGATTATGTTCTGAACGAAACATTGATATGGAGTGATTTTTTAATAACTGACTCTTTAGGATTGAACAATGGTACTTATAATTATGTTACCAATAGACATTTTATTTCAACATATAATGTTTTTGTCGAGAAGAAATCGATACTATCTGAATTGCATGTGTGAAATGCATTGCTTAATGTGTTATGGTATACGTTGGTGTCAATCTCTCTGCATTGTGTGGCTACAATCGGCCAAACCGAATTTTACGTTCTCTCCGCAAATTGACATAGTTTCTGACCCACGTCCTAAAGACACAAATAAAATCTCTGAAGCATATTATCCCTGTAACAACCAAAGCAAACATTTCAAGCAAAACTAACGTACGCTTTGAAAAGAAAAATCGTTCCGAATGTAGGGTTTTTTATTACTTCAACACTGTACTTCTTCAGAGGTCACTGTTCGTCTGCCTGTCCTTTATCCCTCCATTGTTTGGTTTGATCCTTTCCACATTTTTTGTCAGTTGATCATCCCGCCACACCGCGGTATATGTCCGCTTGATGACCGGTTCATACGTTGCATGTCAAGCGGTTCCACGCTCTGGTCCACCGTACACTTGCCTACATCACAATAATACAGGATGAATACCGGAAGCCTGCCTGACAAAATGGACAAACAAACGAACAACAAAGTCACAGCACACCTAATTCCACTCGTTGATGTCCGGTGCAAGCCCGGTGCAAGTTGAGCATTTTCAAAAATGTCCGGTGGTCTCAACGGAGTGAACGGATTAGGACTTCAAACGCATACAAACGGAGATGACCTGATAAGCAAATTTTAATCCGTTGCTCATCCGTTGCCACTGTCCGGGATACAAATGCTAGAATCCTATCCTGCTTTAATTAGTTTAGTGCCTTTGAGCATTTGTCTGCAAACACTCGTCTAGACATCTGCCATTGACTTATCGACAAACTTTTTCTTGATAACTAAAATTTCCATATCGCAAGGAACATACTATTAAAACATTGCGTTATAGATATGACGAAGCTGAAATTAATTTTCATACAGATATGTGCGGAAGTAAATGTAAGTGTGCCTGTTTGTAATAAATTCGCCTTAAAATAAAATTTCATCAGATATATAATCAATTCCGGCGAGAAACACGAGCATATTTACACTTTTTTTTTTAAATTCTCCTAAATAATATGAAAGGTGTAACCTCCTAAGTTTTTATAGAGTCAAAGTACTACTCTAAATAAAAGACAAACAGAAATTACATGACTACAGGGACGATTGACAGCATAGACGGGCAATTACATTGACCTTCTAATAAACAACTTTAACTGGAAAAATTTTCTATCCTCGTGTGAATTTAGGTGTTTTTTGGACTTGTTTAGTATTACGTTTTTTTTATACTGCATTTATACGCCAGAGTTTTGTAATCGGGTGTGTCCCCATCTTTAAAGACACTATCAGTGATTTGCTAAATCAGAAAATCAAAAACGGCATCAAAAGATCAGATTTTTTGCATGTATGTAACAAGTACATGGATCCTAACATACCATGCAAATGATCAGACCAGAAGCACCTAATATGACAGAAAAAAAAAAAAAAAATCGGAAATGTTTAGTCATTACTGTCCGTTTCGGACACTTACTACAACACGTAATTGAATGGGGAATCTTATCTGGAAAACTTGCCGTTTTCTTCCTTTCTGTCAATTCTTCAGTTGGAAAACGGTAATTATGAGAATTCTACAGACTTATCCTTCACTTTGAAGCATTCCTGCATAATTCAGATATTTTTTCAAATCCTATAGTGTCTTTAATAGAGGTTTGGTAATGGCGTTTTGATTGAGTTTAGTGCCCTTATCGTTTATGCATCATTCAATGGCAAATGCGTATATATAATTAAATCAAGTGCATAATGACCCCCAAATCGCAACTCAGAATATTTTTTCTCAAAACTATCGATGGAGCTTTATGAGCAAATAAAGGTGGCAACAACAGATTTCCACGTAATCATTTTCCTAAAAATGTGGGAAATTATGAAATTTCTAATTTCCCATATGAGCAAATATGAAATTCAGCCTATGTTTTATATTGACCTATAAGCATATAAAATCACTTTATTTTCACTTCAAGACATGTCTGTAGCAAATAGAAAATTATTCCTTGACAACATATAAAAAATCAGAATTTTTCGTCAAGAATTCGCTTTTAAATTTTGCTAAAAATTTGGGATTTCTTCTTTGGCCGCCTGGTCAAAAGTTGTGGATGATCTCCACAAAATTAAATATTACCTTATGTACTTACATATATTAAACAAAAGATCAGAATGCAATATCCACGAGTATGGCTACAGCAATATCCCTGTCCGGTCTTAATTTTTTAATTTCTAAATATGAATAGGACTTTTCAGTACTTCCTTAGCGTCAACATTCACGCGATTTAATTGGTCTATCTGTGTATTTTCAATAACATTTAACTGCCAATTGGAGTCCGTCTTCACGCGGTGGCTACGAGCAGCGCGAACGATATTAGGCTCATATGCAAATGGCTTTCATTTCATATTCTTCTCATCATAAATATATTAAAAGTAATTTACATCTTGCATTTTTCTCGTTTATATAGACAGACAGACAACGGTCACATAACATTCGATTACGTTCACAGCGGAAGCACCTTTCGTATAATTACAATGTCATTAATGATAAAAACCGTTCCATCAGCGGAATAATATTTTTAAGTAATTCCGAGTAAAAATTGTCTCCCCTTTAAAGTCAGGGTTAAAAACACTATGCTTGGGGCTACAGTTGCTAGGTTGTAAAGTTTAAAGGAAATGTCAAGATGTGTGTTCAAGCTCAGTTGAACTTACATTCATACAATATATGTACATACATGCATCACGAATTCCCGAAAACATAATATATTTTAGTAAAATTAAAACAAAATAGAGGCATTTAATTTTTTGCTTTTTTGACATACGAAGAAAACGGCGATTTTTCGCCCACGCGCGGGCTTTTCCATTGATCAAAAGCGCCCAATTTTGCTCTCCTCGTTGCGTCAAAGTGATGACCAAAACATCGTGTTGACTGGGCGAATTGTTATTGCTGACACTGTCTATTATGGATTAATTAAAGCAATAATAAAATTAGAAAAATAAGTTACATGACTGTACATATTTTGTTTCTTTCTTGTGTTTTAATTATTTATTAGTTGCAACATGCGATAATGATGTCACAAGACGTAAATTATGGATGTCATCACTTTGACGTCACCATTTGCCTGCGATGTGGTGGATTTGTGCGAATCGTTTTTCGAGTCAGTATTGGGGGGAAAATTAAAAGGGCAAAATACTTCAACAAGTGGACCATTTTCACCTTATTTTGATTTATAGTAATCTACTACGTTACTTAAGCTTTCCCTCGCATACCAAATTTTCCAAATATTCCTTTAATCAGACATTTCCCTTTCAGGGTGGCAGTAGTGCTGTATGACAATGTTTGTTAATTGCCACTCCCATGTTGAGCGTGGTTACGTGGTGACCTTGGCCTGATATTTCTCAAAAGAAGTCTAGCTTTAGAGTCGAGTTAAACGCAGGGTTGTTTCTTCACTAATAGACTTCTTCTTCTTTCAATGAAAGTGAAATTCTTCCTGGATGGGTCGTTATAGGCCTATTACATCAGGCTTTTAGAGTAGGTTGAAAGGAAACAGGTCCATCCATGGTTTAAACCCGGTGTGAGTAATTATAGTCCGGCGTACGCACAGTCCCTGCTTCAACGTAAGCATAGAGGCACTAGATTCATTGACTCGTCATTTTGGATTTTCTCCTATTTTCTTCTTGCTTTCTTTGGAAAATGCTAATTTTTGCCACTCGTCGGACTTGATGACGTCATTGTGGACTCCGTAACCTAGGTATGTTGGTACTATTTTGGTAGCAATGGAAAGAGGAGGATCATAGCTATCCACTGGTATCCAAATCGTTAGCAATCGAGTGCTTTATACGAATGCGCTAGGGAGTGGGTAACCCCCCCCCCCCCCGACTATAATTACTTCTACAAACCTGGTTAAAAGAGATGAATTAGTGTCCACCATTAGACTAGTCCGTGCACATAGACGGCAACAGAATAAAGCGAGAAACTAATGTTTGCGTGAAGAGTCCAACTGAATCGATTGCCATATTCTTTTAACCGTTTGTAGGTTGGACTGTGAGCCGGGCGGACTATAAACACATTTAATATATCTTTGGAATCATGCTGGTTCTCTCCCTCCTGCTTTAATTAGTCCTTGTCCTTTGAGCAATTTCTGAAATTCTCGGTCTGAACATAACTGACATTGACTTATCGACAACAGTCTGGATAATACAATTGTCCTCGCAATGACATACTATTAGTAGAGTAGATATGTGCATGAATTGGGCACCGCTTCGTGATAAATTTGGCACAACAGTTTTTGGGTATTTTGTAAGAAGGATTTTTTGGTAAGGGCATCGCAGATTTTCGTGTCACAAAATTGCCGGCCAATTTTCCAAAATGGCTGCCATTTTCTGATATTTTTAGCTCTTTTGATGGACTAAATGTGTTTCCTGTTTGTTTGTTTTGGGCTACCAAAAATTGTTAGCCCAAATCTACAATGCCTAAAATATAAATTTTATTTATGGGTCAACTATTCTGTAACAGAAAGGTGGCATTTTCCAAAATGGCGTTCTTTTTTCCAAAATTCGTGCCCGTCCCTTATTTTACCAATTTTTCATCTACTGAATATGCAATTTTTTTCTACCAAAGCAGAGTTTTTATCACTCAGCAATGCAAAAATAAAACATGTAAAATAGGCAATCAATAACCCAATCTGTTTGATATTACTAATGACAGACATTTATGTTAACAGCATGCCAACTACAACCTGTAAATAGGCATTATAACAATTTAAAATAGTCACCATTGCTTGTTTAATCTTTGCTTTGCAGACTGAAATACCATCAAAATCATATTTAAGAATGCCTTTTGTTAGTTTGTTGATAACAATAGATTGTGAACATTTCCAATGAGGAACTCTTATTATGGTATGGTCTAAATGAATAACGATCAGACACTATTGCCAAGTCAGGTATACCCGTGAAAGGGTTGCCACACATGACAACAATGGCAGGCAATTATTCTCTTTACCAGTGTTTTTTACATAAATCCTACATAGTCCCTTGTTGCGTTTTACATCTATCCATTATTATATTAATTATGTACAATTAGGTTTATATTGCTGGAAATGTTGTTGCTGCTAAGCCAACACATTGACTATTTGTTGTAAAGCACATGTGTGATATTATACTCTATTTCTGTACGTACCCACAGAGTAATCATATTCTATATTCTTCAATAAGGGAGTTACCAAAATCTGCTAACTTCAGGTGCCAATGCACACTTTTTTGGCTACCCAAATACCAGTGTTTGCAAAGTTCAGTGGCTGGTGTCCATGTGGAACTCATTTTAAGATTGATAAAACAGAGCAATCTTCTAATTTTGCCGTAAAAGTCTACAACAAACAATATTATTAGTCAAAGCATGAATATCAGGTAACTTAATAAAAGTGATATCTTTCATGTTCTTTCGGTATTGCTGTATATAACAAAGATTCTTCATAGTTGTGTGCTTAGTTTCATATTATTAAATAATAATACAATCTTGATATAGTTGGCCTATTAGAACCTCTAGGCACGTACATAGTAAAAAGGAGTACTATATCATTAATCAACTTATCCAAACGACAATACACAATTCAAATAGATAAACATTATGGTGAAAGCAACTGTTATCATCAATTACCAACTATTAAACATTAGAATAACTTAAGAATAATTATTTAAGTGACATTTCAAACATATACTTTGGACCAATAGATAAGGAATAAAGAACCCCATTTGTCTTCCATAGTAAGACATATGGGGATACATCTGAATCAACCTCAGCTGTAGGATCTGTGTGTATGAACCCACAGTGACATTGGTGAAAATCTTGAACTTTCCCCTGCATTCAGTATTGCCTCAACCCTACCTAATCTGGTGAAAACAACTATCCTAGATAGTCCTGAGTGGAGGAAGATAAAGATAAGAAAGACAAAGTAAAAAAGTTCACAATATCAGTAATAATGAGCTCTGTTTAATTGAAAGCCAAAGTAGTTGGTAGATATGTTAATGTTCTTGACAAAACGAGCAGCTGCCATTTTTGGACTCACTGAACCTTGGTCATTTCTCTTTCTGGGAGACCATTAGGCATGAGTTGGCAGGATCCAAGCCTTGTGTGTCATGAGACCAATCCAATGGTGCATTTTTCATCAAGGTACTGTCCCCAAATTACCACTTTTCTTATTCATGCCAGGCGCCTTAATAAATTGTTAACATGATTGTTCTTTCTTAGTGGTGAGTCTAAGATTTCACCAAGGTTCTGTGCTTTTTCATCTTGCGGATGAAAAACTAAATTGCCAATGATGGCTGGCTGAGAGTTACTTACTAAGTCGATCTGTAAGAGAATGAAGACGAGCACAACACTTCTTTGTTGTCTTGTAATAAAATATCAGCTTGTTGGATTTACATATCCTGATCTTATGACTGCAATGCATGATTCAATATTATTTATGGCCGCCCTCACAAACCCAATGGTGGAAAGACATATACAGCTGTCATCCATCGGTGTAAACGACAGATGGAAGCCCATGGGCAGTAATGATATCCTGTATGTAGTGGGCAGAGAAAGATTAAGTAAATACTCCAGTACAGACCCCTGTGGCACTCCACAATCTACCGCCAAAGGAGCTGATGAAGCAATTTGATGTCGATCCTAGATTGAGTTTTTCGGTCATCGGGTAAGGAAAAGAAAAAACCCACTTAATGCTTTTCCAGTTATTTCATACCTCAGGCGGATTCTGTTAAAGAGCTGTTTTATGGTCAATAGTGTCAAAAGTGGCACTGAAGTCTAATAACACTAATACAGCCTCTTTTGTTTTGTCAAGGAACCAATCAAGATGTCATTCCTGTGCCTATAAAAGTGAAGTCTCCGCACTGTGATATTGACGGTATGCTGACTTCATTGGAACATGGAGATCATTATCGCTGAGATAAGTCTCCAACGGATTTACTAACTTTTCATTCACCTTTCCAAGAAATGGGATATAGCTGGCGATAATTGAGAGTGTAATTTCCTCTCCAAAACGTCTTCAATTTAATTAATATTCGTGACCAGATAACCTTAGCTGGATTTCTTCAGTCAGCTGCAAGAATCACAGTGAAATGCACGCTTGAGAGCTTGAGGAAATACATCGATCCAGCAGAGAAAGTTGTTAACTGATACCAGATCCTCTAGACATAGTTTTAAGAGAGGCAGTAGTAATGTCATGTAGACTGTTGCGTAGCTTCTTGATCTTGTAGTGAAAATTCTGGCAAAACGCTAGCAAGATATTTTGGCACATTCCATGGGTACGTTATGTATTTTTTTTCACTCTAGAAGTTAAATTGCTTACTACATGGAAAGGTCACGGTTGGTTACCTGTAGTAATCTGGTTGGCCCCCCTATGCTACTCCGTCTTGGCTGAGAGAATAGATTGTAATTCCAAACACTGATCTTGTAGCTTTCCTTGCATACTGGTGAGCCCATTCTTTGAAACTCTGCGCTCCAGCCGAGGGTGTTCCTTCTTCTCAATCTTAAAGGCATCTGAATACCAAGGAGCATATTATGGAGAACTAGAGTTTGACTGACGAGTGGAGCATGTTGAGTTGATCAAGGATCTTAGTTCATTAAACAGAGAAGTGGCAGTTAGAGCATCTAAATATAACACAGGAGTGCACATCTATATCAGAGCAGCTCTTTTGATGTTTCAAATTATCCGAGTTCTGCATACAGGCCCTTCACTGAAGAGCTGCTTTCAAGTTTTTTTCTGTCATCGCAGCCTTCCTTGCAACCACAACGTGAAAGTTTTTTGGCATACTTTTCTAACTTCTGGAAGGGTTGTCCCAGAACATTTCCCAATCTCTTTCCTTTCTAGTCCACCTCATTCACTTTGGCCATGTAAGCTCAGGAGATGGCAATCATCATTTGAGCCCACCAGTAAGCGACTTGGATAGGTGACTCTCTTGATATGTTTCGTGAGTGCTGCCTTCATTGGAGAGAGCACATGAGTATACATCAACACCACATATCACAGCTATTACCCCATACAAACTGTCTCTTTATTTTTAGACATTTTTAAGCATGCGACACAATGTTTTGACAACTGATATAGTAGGGACATGCAAGAGCCATCGTCTCTGCAAATATCAAACATATCCTTGCGGGAATCTCGCCATATATGTCCTACAAAGGTTTTGATTTTGTAGTTATAGCGCCCTCCTATATGCCCATTCATGTCTTCCATATAAAGACGTGGAAAAACTACATTTGAAAAGCAAATCCATTATTTGCCCGCAATGAAAATTTCGTAAAATTTACACAGAAAATGTAGTTAGTGGACGAAATATTCCAAATTCAGTTGTCAAACTGGGTCGCCGATGATAGTTTTTTGTTTTATTCTGTTTTTGGTCAACATAAGAAGACTTTCAAACATCTGAGCACCAAAGCCTCTAGTTTATTTTTGGTACAGCAATGGAGTAGTAAACAATCTGAACATTAGCTTAAGACTGTTGTTGCCTGACTGTTGCCCGCAAGTTGGCATCAACATGGGATCCCAAATTACGTTGCAAAAAAACATGCCTTTTAAAATTAAGTCTGGGCAACCACTTGGAATGGTTTGCTTTTGTTGATTTTTATTGTGGGTATTACAAATACTTCTTCATTCAACATAGGAAGTAAGGATGATGAACAGTATCTCTACACGGTAAACCGATTATGCTCAGTGGTAGCTATGTTATAATGAAAACCCTGTTTATCTATTACCCCAGTAGTGCCTTTTTAAAACACCTATTCTAAGCACACCCTGGTGTGAAGACTTTGTGACTCTATAATCAAGAAAGATAGTTTACAACAGGCTATAAAAGAGTAATTACTGGCGGCCATTTTGAAAATGGGTCCACCACTCTTGTCATGCAACCAATTTGAAATGGCTCAAATAAAAACTTTGTTTTCACTTTATTGATTTGTATGAAAAAAGACTTTATACATATGTTATTTCAGTGCAAATATGTAAATTGCTGTTAATGGCGGCCATGTTGGAAAAATGGGTGGGCCGTCATTCTTGCCATGGGATAAACCTGCCTATGGCTGTTTTGATCGAAATCTTTTTAAAACATCCAATGTGCATCAATGTCCATGCTTGAATGCCTAAAGCACCGTATTTATCAACTCATCTCAACATTTAGATGATAAATAGCAGTAAATGGGTGCCGCCATTTTGAAAACTGGCCGCAACTTTTAATCAGAAGGACAAATCTGTGGATGCCCCTATAGCTAAAATCTTTCTTATGACATGCCCCCCTAGATATTTTTGCCAATTTCATGCTTTTAGCACCAAGTCACAATTCCCCCAAAATATTGCACATATCTACTCTACTATATCAAAACAATTGGCGTTTGTAGAGTAGGCCCGAAGACTGAATAAACGTGGATCTGGGTTGCCTACCGGAAATCATTTTTAACACCGAATTCCTATCCCCACAATGAACCAACGATATACGAGTATATATCATCACTCCTCATGCACGCTCGCGGTATAGTGCGCCTCCTTTAACCCTCGTCTTACCAGCCTGTTTTTTGTAACAACACGTTACCAAGTGGGGGGGGGGGGTGGTTACCACCCCCCTCGAGAAATTCGTTTCTAAAGCACCCGATGCTGTGATTTTGATACCGTGGATAGCTATGGTCCTCCTCTTTCCATGATCAAAAATAAGTACCAACATACCTAAGATCGGCGTCCCCCACAATGACTCCATCAAGTCCGCGAGTCGGTAAAATCGGCATTTTCCACAGAAAAATAGGCGAAAATTTCCAATTTTTTTGCGCTAAAACACGTAGGAAATAAAAAAAAATACGGCTTTTCATCGGTGTTCAGCTTTAATGAGGCAATTGGGTAAGTTTTACTACCAAGAAGTTTTAAGAACCATACCTGTGCAAATATTTTCAAAAATGCACCACAAAAATCCCACCCCCCCCCACCTTCGACTTTGACTGCATAACCCTAACCCCGGTGAAGGTGCTACCTTCACATTTTTTTCTCGCTACAATGACCGGAAATGATGAGAGAACGATTAACCAGAGCTTTTTGCAAAGTTTTTTTCATTTTTAGCGCACCGGAGCGAAGTTCACTAGGGGGGTAAGACGAGGGTTAAACTACGCGCACATTTTTAATTTGCGCAAAATTGCACAATGCATCAAAGAGTACTCGTTACTGGTAATTTGTGTACAGCAAAAAACGGTTTTCGCACAGTTAGGACAGAAAAATGACCGTAAGACACAAAACACCATAGATATGCGCTATTTATTTTAATCTCGTAATCGTTGTGCAATTGTGGGATGGAATTTTCGGTAAAAAGAATTTCGGTAGGAAACCCAGGATACACGTATAATTTAAATAAGCGGTTAACATAATTAATCATATGATACAGAGATGGTGCGAAGAGTAAAATGTGATTATGCATTAATGCACATGTGTTTGTGCATAACTCTCATTCAAATAATATTCTATTCAAATATAAATAAATACTGGCGAGACACTAGGGACATATTTTTACACTTTGTTTTCAAAGTAAAATATCTCCCTTTTAAAGGTGCAAACGAGAGATGTCAAGTCATTCATATTTTTTGTGCTATTACTGACTTTATAAAGATCAGTCGCTCAATAGATTCCCTGCCTTTTATTTGGTCCGAAATAACTTAAAATGAAACAAATGGTGATTTGATATGCTTCTATTTCAATAGAAACATGGCTGAATTTTGTATTTGCTCCTATACGAAATTAGAAATTTCACAATTTTTGTTCTGAAGACACATTTTCAGCTTATCTAACACGATGGGGATATTTTTGATATCAGCTTTACAACTGTGCCAAAATCAGAATTTTCCAACATTTTTTTTTGGGGGGACCCTGCTATTTTAAATCCTCTTCGTTGCCAACCTTTAATTTATATATAGAGTAAAGTACCTGCCTGAAATAACATAAAAACCATGAAAATTACATGTTTCAGCTGTAGACTACAGGGACAGCCCTGACAGACAGTACATGATTGATTACTTTGGTACAAACTATCAGAAAAACCGACGGTTTTTAGCAGTATTGTTCCTATTTGGGGCGCAAACAGAGGGGCGATTTTTTGTAACGTTTTTTGTAAAGTAATTCCTAATAGCGCAGTGCTGAGTTGATCAAACATACTTTTGGGCGATTTATTTGGATACAACAATTACCAGCAAATATTAATATATTCGTATTTTGAGGTCTCTCGAGGGCACAGAATCAAGCACAAGACAACGCTTCCACCCATGAAAATTCATGATTTTTTTACCATGATGGTTAATGACTGCAAATAAAAATAGAGAGTATTGAAAGGAGAGTACGAAGAGAAGAGAGAGAGGGACTATAGACGTGATGATATTTAACCAAACTGTGTTATTTCGAAATTGGTATTTGATTCTGAATAAAACCAGCAAGATCCACCTCCCCAACCTCGTTGTATTAGAAACCTGACCTTCGTAATAACCTAAACCACCGGGCAACGTTTTTCCCTTTTGAAAACACATTAATTATGGGCTTTTTTAGAGTTTGAGTAAGGGTACAAAGCGAAAAAGAGCAATAAGGGATATGGTGCAATTGTGGTTCTTTTTGGTGGAATAAAAAAGATGGTTTGCAAGTCTTTCGGAAGCAACACGGAAAAGGTGCAATAAAGGACTTGTTGGATTGCGACATAAATGATGAACGAGGGAGAGGCAACCAATCAAGATCAATTACTTGCTTAAAATAATTCTATTGATGATACCTACGCACCTTGGGGCCGACTATTAGACAATTGCTCTTGTTTATCTCGCATGTGGGTGGTGGAGGGGCCTGAGTAACAACCTCAAATTGAATTCAGTGGCGTGAATTAGAGCGTAAAAAGTAGAAGATTTCCTTTCTCCACGAGTATGCTGACGGGATTATATATAGAGAGAGATAATAGGGATGGTAAGCACAGTAAGAGAGTTATTTACACACCCCCATTTCTTCTTCCCCTAAAAATACAGTGGAATCGGTTTCTATTGTTTTAAAAGACTGGCGCCTTTTCGTAAAAAAAAGGTGAAGTGACGGACCTGTGTGCCTATCTCCTTCGAAGCGATTGGTCCAGACTCCACCATATAATGTTGCTAAAGGGTGATTGCCAAACCTCCTCTACAGCGAGTCCGTTACCTGTTACCTCCCAACATTGAATATGCCGGACCCATTTATCCCCTGTTTAGAGAGGAGTAATTGAGGTAAATCTCCTTACTCAGTACGCAACACATTTGGCCTTATCGGGGCTCGAACGCCCCACAACCATTGCTGTGTGGGTCGGGCGCTTTAATCTAATTGACCACATGTGCCCTCAACGGCACAATGGTTGACCCGCTACGAGCCCCGCCAGTCATTCGGTGTTGGGGTTTGAAGCCGCCACTAATACGTACTTACCGCCACAGAGTATTCTGTAGACATTAATTGACACTTTTATATCTTACACCGCCGGAGTTATAATAAAACGATTTTATAAATGCAACACAGAAAAATCAACTAATGTCATCTTCATCAGTGCTTATTTTGGCTAAAACAATGTTTATGTGTAATGTGATAGCAGAAGAAACAATTGCGGTAAGCTCCCGTTAATACAAAGATTGTCACGTTTGGCCAGGCCAGACCCAACCTTAAATATCCTCAATTTTACAATACTTAAAACGAGACCAAAATACAGAGCAGAAGTACATTTTTTTCGCTCAGCCTTCATCTTATCCTCCTTTAAAAAAGGTGCTTGTTCCGATTTATGTCTACGTGTTCATCCACTTGATATATGAGCCTGGCACGTGTACATACGGCCCCATCAAGTACTGTTGGAAACAAACTTGCGTTTTTTTGATTTTTTAGATTATTTTAGAATTTTGAAATGTCTTTAAAATTGATGGTTAGTTTGGGGTTTTTTTTAAAACTGTTTTTTTGTTTTACTTGGGAATGAAATGAATTTGAGGGGTCTATTCAGACGACAATAAGAAAAATATGGCCTTTCAATCTGATATAAAATCGATACTACTTTCCGGGTAAATCAGGGGGGGGCCAAAGACTATCAGAACACGCACCTTTTAAGTTATCCTGCATCCGTAGAAATCCTCTAATCATCAACTTAAAATTAATTTAAATATAATAATTTGCAAAAACATTCTGTGATCAATAAAACCACGCCAAAATTATATGAGAGTGTCAATCGCATGATTGTCGTAACTTGTGGATGATATCCATGAATTAATAATTTACCTTATGTACCTTACATATGCACAATCGAATGCATTAATCGCGGCGTATGTGTTACAGCAATATCCCTGTCGCCTTATTTTTATTTCTAAATATGAATGGTGACTTTTCAGCTTTGACTTATATCAACATTCACGAGATTTATTGTCCTATCTGTTATTTCATAACATTAACTGCCAATTCTAGTCCTGCAGTTTACACGGTGGCTAGCGTGCAGTGCGAGCGATTATTATGCTGATAATGCAATGGTTTTCTATTTATATCTTCTCAGCATAAATATAATACAAGTTTTATTATGCCTTTTTCTATTTTATTACCGACATACAGCGTAATAACATTGATTACGTTTCGGCGAAAGCACATTCGTATATTACAATGCCTTAGCGATAACATTTCCATCACAGGAATAATTGTGGGAGTGATCCTAGAGTATTGACGGCCGCGAACCATCAAAGTCAGGGTAAAGGCTAGCTTCGGGGTACAGTTGCGATTGATAAAGCTAAGGTGGCAGTCGTGTAGTGCTAGGTTGACGATGGGTGCCTTTGGCGTTCATCCATTATGCTTATGGCGGTGACACTGGCTGGAATTTTCTTACGAGAGTCCCTAAATAACTTCAGATTCAGGTTTAAACCAGGATACTCCTTCACGAACTTTTTTTTTCAATGTACCAGTGTAAGCATAGATGAGAATATGTGCTCTTTCATCTGTGGATGCCGAGGTCAGAAATACAATTTACCAACAGCAAACAAATGAAGCCGGTGTGTATAATGATCTGAATTTTTGTATAAGACACATTTATTCCATTTTTTTGTTGATTAAAAGTCATGCGGTTTCATCACCTACTGATCTATCTCCAAAATACTTATGTCGAGAAAATCGGCAATTGAAAATCTCCCTTCGTAATAAGGCTCGAACATACGATTGCATCATTTTCAACCAAGGCAAAGGGAATATCATCAAAAAACACTGCATAGTTTTATTCAGCATTGAAACATAAATGCTGGTTATCTGGCCACTACTGTTTCAATAGACTGTAAACTTAAAGATCAGTATGTGATCAAGATTGTTTTTTTTTTTTCCAACGTATCTGAGATCGAATTTCATCACAGTATTATAAAAAAGGCGCAATTATCGTATCAGTGTATCACATAGTGACATATGTCCGATAGCGCTGTATGTGATACGGCTTTTGATATAGATCGGTATGGTGATAAAGATATGTTTTCTATCGATTTTTCTTAGATAGAACACAAATAGCTCGGTATGTAACGTATTCATCGCCGTGTTAAAGTACGGCATGTTACCTTTTTTTAGTGTAGCACATAGTGGTGCTATGTCAGATAGCGGTGTATGTGAAAAAATAAATTGAATTAAAATGCACATAGATCAAATTTGCTAATTAATAGGTAGAGCCCAAGTCTGAAACTCTGAATTATAAAATTCACAGCATATAACCCTACCGATCCTTATGTCATAGTAACTGACAATAGACTGGAAATGGGACTGTCTGTGCTACAAATGATTATGCTAAAGTTGGGTATCATCAGGAACATGTTTCTAAATCGTATTCTATATATGTCTCACTAAGATGAATACATAATGGAAAAGAAGATCCAGTTTCTCAGCGAGACTCATTTTTAATTAGCACATGAAAACATCCCTGTTGAAGCCACAATAAATGTTCGTTCACTGATCCGCAAATATTAGACTAAATCATTCAGATCCGTCACCACGTTGTACTGCCGTCTTTTTCATCCGTAATTGTTTGTTAGTTGCGAGTGAGGACCGGGGAAGCCCGGCACGGACAAATATCGGGCATAAATACTGAGCATTATATAGCGTGCCGTGTGAAGACAATCTCCCGATCGAGTCTGTTTTCGACCATGGCTAGACATGCAGAAACCGTCAAAATTTCAAAGAGTTGAATCTGTTCACATGAAAACGCCGCATTTATAATAACCTTGGCAGTCAATATGGTTTATTAAAGGTTAACTTTTCAGGCATTTATCTTAAAGCACACCCGTGTGAAGACTTTGTGACTCTATAAACAAAGAACAGTTACAATCAGGCTAGAAAAGAGTAGTATGGCGGCCATTTTGAAAATGGTCACCACTCTCTTTCATTGCACCAATGTGAAAATGCTCATAAAAGACTTGTTTTCACTTTATTGATTTTATGAAAACAAGGACGTTATACATATGTAATATTTCGTGCAAATATGTAAAATAGCTGTTAATGGCGGCCATTTTGGAAAAGGCCGTCATTTTAAACGGCCATGGGATAAACCTGCAAATTGCTTTTATATCGAAAATCTTTTTAAAAAAAAACCATCAATGTGCATACAATGGCCATGCTTGAATGCCTACAAGCACCGTCGTATTTCTCAACTCAACTCAAATTTAGAGGATAAATAGCAAGGATGGCAGCCATTTTTGACATGGCGCGCCATTTTAATATCAGAGGACAATCTGGTATGCCCGCTATAGGCTAACAATCGTTCGTTATGACAGTCCGCTAGTTATATGTGGGCCACAAATTTCAGGCTTGTATCACCAGAGTGCCAATTTCCCCTCCCCCAAAATATTGCACCTTAATTCCTACTCTACTATATCAAACATTGGCGTTGTGTAGAGTATGACAGACTGAAATAGTGACCCTGGGTTTCCTACCGGACATCACCTTTTTACCCGAATTCCTATCCCCCACATGCACGCAACGCTATCGAGTAAATATGGCATCACTTCACTCCATGTCACGCTCGCGTTGAATTAGTGCGGCCTGCCTTATAACCCTCGTCTTACCAGCCTGTTTTTGTAACACGGTTTAAACCAAGGTGGGGGGGGGGGGGGGGAGGGGGGGGGGGTGGTAGCCACCTCTGCCCTCCGAGAATTCGTTATAAAGCCCGCGATGCTGTGATTTGATACCAGTGGATATCTAGGTCCTCCTCTTTCGCTTGATACACAAATAAGTACCAACAACCTAGTATGGCGTCACAATGGAGTCATCAGTCCGCGAGTCGGTAAAAATGCGCGGGCATTTCCGCATAAAATAGCGAACCATAATCCAATTTGCGCTAAAAAAAGTAAGGAAATATTGGCTTTTCATGCGGGTTTTCAAGTCTTTTAATGATGGCAATTGGGTAGGTTATTACTTTTAACATACCATCAAGTTTTAGAGAACCATACTGTGGCATAATATTTTCAAAATATGTCACCATCCAAATATCCCCCCCGCCCCCCCACCCTTCGATTTGACGGCATACCCTAACCACGCGTGAAGGTGCACCTTCACATTTCTTTTTTCTCGCTAGCAAATTACTCTGGAAAATGATGAGGAACGCTTCCCTATAAGCTTTTGGCGAAAGTTTTTGGCATTTTAGCGCCCGGAGCGAAGTTCACTAGGGGGGGTAAGAACGAGGATTAACTACGACGCACATTTTATGGCGCAAAAATTACAAGTCAATCAAAGAACTCTGTACACCTGTAAAATTTGTGAGCACAAACTGTTTTGCACATTCTGGACAGAAAAAATGACCGTAATGACACAAAACACCATAGAATATGCGTCTATTTATTTTATCTCGTACATCGTTGGTGGGCATTGTGGATAGGAATTTCGGTAAAAATGATTTCCGGTAGGAACCCAGGATCCACGTATTAAGTGGAAATAAGCGGTTAACAATAATCATCATAGGATACCGAGATTGGTGCGAAGAGTGAAATGTGAGTTATGCATTAATTCAGCAACTGGTGTTTTTGTGCATGAACTCTCATCTGGAAAAATATTCTATTCAAAATATAATAGAATCCTGAGGGCGAGACTCTAAGGGACATATTTACACTTTTTTTCAAAGTAAAGAATCTACCTTTTAAAGGTGAAGCGAGAGATTTCAAGTCATTCATAGTTTATCTGTGATATGTACTGACTTTAGTAAAGATCAGTCGCTCAATCGATTTCCCTGCCTTTTTTATTTGGGTCAACAAAAAAACTTAAAATGAAAACAAATGGTGATTTGTATATGGTTATATTTTTCAATAGAACTCATAGGCTGAATTTTGTATTTGCTCCTAAGCGAAATTAGAAATTTCACATTTTTGTTCTGAAGAACCAGTTCTCAGCTTAAAATCCTTACAATCAGATGGGGGATATTTTGATATAAAAGGGCTTTACACTGAGTTCAAAATCAGATTCACATTTTTGGGGGGAATCACCCGGTTATTTGAAATCTCTTCGTTGCACTGTAAGTTATATATCTGAGTCACAGTACAATGCTCTAATAAACAGAAACCATGAAATTACATGTTTCAGCTGTAGACTCCAAGGGACAAGCCTGACATACCAGTATCATGATTGATTACTTTGGGTTACAACCTATCAGAAAAATACCGACGGTTTTAGCAGTATTGGTTTCTATTTGGCGAAACGAGGGTAGATTTGTAAGCTTTTTGTCACGTATTCCTAATAGCGGCAGTGCTGGAGTTGATCAAACAATACTTTAGCGCGCGATTTATTTTGATACAAAAATTCCAAAGGCAATATTAATATATTCGTATATTTGAGGTCTGCGCGAGGGACAGAATCAAAGCACAACAACGTGTCACCCTGAAATTCATGATTTTACCATGATGGTATGACGTAGTGTGCCAAATAAAAATGAGAGAGTATTGAAAGGAGAGTACGAAGAGAGAGAGAGAAGAAGAAGACTATATACGTGTGATATTTAATCCAAGCTGTTATTCGAATATTGGTATTTGATTCTTTAAATCAAACCAGCAAGTCCCCCCCCCCAGAACCATCGTTGTATTAGAAA
Source organism: Ophioderma brevispina (assembly GCA_023653785.1). Lineage (NCBI taxonomy): Eukaryota > Metazoa > Echinodermata > Ophiuroidea > Amphilepidida > Ophiodermatidae > Ophioderma > Ophioderma brevispina. Next base: position 28,945 of record JAMKCH010013764.1, on the reverse strand, counting down.
CTTGGGACGCTTCGTAGAGCGCTAACCAAACGGGCAACGTTTTAACCCTTTGAACCCTTAATTATGGCTTTTTAATTTTGCGTAAGGGATCCAAGCGAAAAAGAGGAATGAAGGTGATCAATGGTGCAATTGTGTTCTTTTTGGTTAATAAAAAGATGTTGTGCAGTCTTGGGCGGAAGCACGCGAAAAAGGTGCAATAAGTAATTGTTGATTGGCGCGATAAATGATGAACAGAGGGATAGGCACACAATCAAGATCAATATCTTGGTCTTAATAGATTATATTGATCTTACCTACGCCGCCTATGGGGCAGACTATTATACATTGATCTTGTTATCTCGTCATGTTGTGGTGAGGCTGATTACCCTCAAAATTGAATTCAGTGGCGTGACCTTAGAGCGTAAAAAGTAGTAGAGAATTTCTCCCACGAAGTATGGTCTGACGGGATATATATATAGAAGAGATAATAGAGGTAGCAGCAGTAGAGGTATGTACCAGCTCACCAATTTCTTCTTCCCCTAAAATACAGTGGAACTCGGTTTCTATTGTTTAAAGAACTGGCGCACTTTTCCCGTAAAAAAAGGTGAATGGGACGACCTGTGTGGGCCTATCTCTCTTTCGAAGCGACATGGCCAGACTCCACCATATAATGTTGGCTCTAGTGGGATCAGGCGACAAATCGCTCCTCTACAGCGATTCTTGTTACCTTCCCAACTTGAATATTGGCCGTTACCCATTTTACACCTGTGAAGATGAGTAATTGAGGTAAAGTCGCCTTACTCAGGACTAAACACATTGGCCTTAGGCGTGGCTCGAACCTGTCCCAACCATTTGGCCCATGTGTGGGTCGGTTCGCTTTATCTAATGGACCACATGTACCGGCTCACGGCACATGGTTGACCCGGCTCACGAAGCGCGGCCAGTCACTCGGTGTTGGGGTTATGGAAGCCGCCACTAATAACTATTTACCGCACAGAGTATTCTGTAGACATTAATTTTATGCTTACACGCCCGGAGTTACTAAATAAACGATTTATAAATGCACACAGAAAAATCAACTAATAGTCGCCAAGCTTTGCATCAGGGGCTTATTTTGTGCTAAAACATGTTTATGTGTAAAGGTGAGAGCAGAAGAAACAAAATTGTCTTAAGCTCCGTTAATACAAAAAGATATGTCGTCGTTTTGGCCAGGCAGACTCCCAACCTTAAATATCCGCATTTTACAAATAAATAAAACGAGACCAAGATCAGGCCGAAGAACATTTTTTTTCGCTCAGCCTTCATCTTAAACCGCCTTAAGGTGCTTGTTTCGATTTATGTCTACTGTGGTTTCCACTTGATATATGAGCCTGGCACGTGTACATACGCCCCATCAAGTACTGTGGAAAGCAAACTTGGCGGTTTTTAATGGTATTAAGCTCATAAGTGCATATTTACAAGCTCTATTCAATACTGTGGCTAATATTAATGGTTAGCCATTAAAACGGTTTTTTTGTTTATAATCTTGGGATGAAGGATTTGAGGGTCATATATCAGGACGACAATAAGAAAAATATTGCCTTTCATCCTGATACACAATCGATACTACTTCCGGGTAAATCCGGGGGGTCCTAAAGACGATTAGAACAAGTACCTTTAAAAAAGCTGAAAAAAACTTATTATGTTTAAAAAATTAATAACTTAAAATTAATTTAAAATCTAATAATTTGAAAGAACATTCTGTGCAAAATCATAAAACCACGCCAACATTATATGAGGTGTCATCGCATTCTTGTCGTTAAGCTTGTGGATGAATATCCCATGAATTGAATAATTTCACCTTATGTAACTTACATTGTCACATCAGAATGGCAATTATCGCGGCTTGTTTTTAACAAAGCAATTTATCGCCCTGTCGTCTTATTTTTATTTCTAAATATTAATGTGACTTTCAGCTTTGACTTATATCACAACATTATCAGAGATTTATTTGTCTATCTGTTATTTCAATAACATAACTGCCAATTCTAGTCTGCAGTTTCACGGTGCTACGTGCAGTGCGCCGCGATTATTATGTCTGATAATGCCAATGGTTTTCTTTTATATTCTTGCTCAGCAACTAAAATTATAATTACAAGTAATTTGAATGCATTATGCTTTTTTTCTCCCTCGTTTTATTTAGCAGACCTACAGCGGTAAAATAACATTAGATTACGTTCAGCGGAAGCACATTCGTATTTACAATGGCCATGGCGATAACATTTCCATCACAGGCATATTGTGGGGAGGGTCCGAGAGTATGGAATTTGGCCGGCGACCAATCAAAGGTCTGGTAAGGCTTAGCTTCGGGGTACATTGCATTGAATAAGTTAAGGTGGTCATTAGTGTAGTGCTAGGGTAATGACATGGTGCCTTGGCGATTCATCATTATGCTTATGGGCGGTGACACTGGGCTGGAATTCTTAAAGAGAGGCTAAAATCCCTTCAGTATTCAGTTTTAAACCAGGATTAGTCTTCAAGCATCACATCGACTTTTTTTTTTTCAATGTACGTAAGTTACCGCAATAGATGAGAATATGTCTCTTTCATATCTGTGGGATGCCGAGGTCAGAATACAATTTTACCAACAACAAACAAATGAGGCCGTTGTATAAATGATCTGAATTTTTGTATAATAACACAATTTATTCTCATTTTTTTGTTGATTAAAAGTCATCGTTTCATCATCACATGATCTATCTCACAAACATACGTACTTCAGAGAAAATGGCAATTGAAAATCTTCCCTTCGTAATAAGCTCTAAACATAAACCTGATTGGCATCATTTTCTACCAGGCAAAAGGAATATCATCAAGAAAACACTGGCAAGTTTTAATTCATTTGAAAATAATGCTGTTATCTAGCCAATACGTTAATAGGACTGTAAAACTTAAAGATCTGTAATGTGATAAAGATTGATTTTCTGTTTTTTTCCAAACGATCTCTGAGATAGAAGTTTCATCACAGCATTATAAAAAAGGCGCAATTGTCGTATCAGTGTAATCACATAGTGACATATTCCGATAGCGCTGTAATTGATATCAGCTTTGATATAGATCGGTATGTGATAATGTATCTTATCGATTTCGATTTCTTAGAAAACAGATAGCTCGGTATGTAAACGTATTCATCGCAGTGTTGAAGTACGCTGACTCTTATCTTGTTAGTGTATCACATAGTGTTCTATGTCAGATAGCGTGCTTATCGTGAAGAAAATAAATTGGGAATTAAAGCACATGATCAATTTGCTAATGAATAGTGAGCCGTCTAAGTCTGAAACTCTGTAAATTATGAGATTCAACGCCAATATAACACTACCGATCATTATTGTCATATCACTGACAATAGGACTTGGAAATGGATCTGCCTGTGCTACATGATTATGCTTAAAGTTGGGAATCATCATGACCAATGGTTCTATCGTATTACACTATAAGGTCTCACTAAGATGAATAACATTAATGGAAAAGAAGATCCATTTTCTTCAGAGCAGGACCATTTAGAACGATGAAAACATCCCCTGTTGAGAAGCAACAATAAATGTCGTTCACTGATCCGCAAATACTGAGACTAAATCATTCAGTCCGTCAACACGTATGTACTGCCGTCTTTTCATCCGTAATGTTGTTAGTTGCGAGTGAGGACCGGGGAGCCAGGCATAAGGACAAATATCGCGGCTAAATAAGGAGCCATTAATAGCGTGCCGTGTTCAAGACATCTCCCGATCGGAGCTGTTTCGACCAGGGGCGGACATGCAGAAACAGTAAAAAATTTCTAAGAGTTGATTGTGCACAATGAAAACGCCGCGCCACGCAATTTGATCAATACCGGGCAAGTCCATCGGGTTTCATATAAAGGTTTAAACTTTCAGGATTGTCCTAAAATATGTCCACTTATGACAACATGTTTGAGTGAGAAGATGATTAGAAGGAAGTTTCGAAATATTACTCGCGATCAAAACTGTAGCGATCAAGGACAAAGAGAGAACAAAAATGGATAGGAACCCGAGTGGCAGTAATTCCTCAAAAGCCTTCACTCATAATCCGTTTTGACGGGTGTAAAGTGCCATCAATGATAGATTTGTTTGCTACACCTATTCTTACGATGCGCAGTGGGGACATTTTTGAAGCTTCTACAACTGAAATACAAATTCCGATGATTCAACAACATGGCTGTTTCTCAAATATTATATCGATACGGGCAAATTAGTTCGACGAATTTTCCCACACAGTTTGGTGAAGTGTTACCGTGAACCACAAACATAGCATTGGGTCTTCATATGTTTTTATGACGTGAAGAGCTAAAAGAAGTGTGGAAAAGTGTAGAATCCGGTATAGACGGTGATTCAATTTGTGGAATTAGGATAATTTCTATTGTACCCTTGTATAGGGTTGGTTGGTATGTCAATGAAACAGTTCCGTAGGATTTGTGGGGCTCTAAAGGATTTTCTGCTGTTTTTTCATTAAATCGGGAACAGACAGTCAGACAAAGGATGGGGTGCAAATTTTCGGGACTGTTGCCCCCCTCCTCAGGGAGAAAACGTTTTATATAGGGAAAAATTTAAAATCGAGTCAAATTGTGTTTTAATGTACATTAAACAGGTCGTCTCTTATACGGATCGTAGAAAAAAGTATATAGTTGCCTAGGTTCCTTCCGACCTTTAGTTAAAGCGCTTCGCTATAGCCCCGTAATGGTTCAAGGTCAGCCTGGGGTCAATTTACCCAATGCTCAGATTTTGTTGAAAAGTGGTGATAAGTTGTTTGTATTGTTTATCAAGATAAAATTACACCCAAAAATTATATTATTTTTACAGTTTGTGACATTTGGTGGCTAATTACCTTGCCAAAATGTCGCAAGGGTTGACACTGGCTATGGGGGTCACCAGAATTTTCCCGGATGTCGCAATGGTGATATCACCAAACAGTTAAAATTGCATTTGCTGTTTCAGTATGACACAAGGAATCATTTAACACCATCAAAACCATCGAGATTTACCCCAGGGTGACCTTGAACCATTATGGGGCTATACCGCTTTAACTAAGGTGGAAAAACCCCTAGGCAACGATATATTATTTAAACATTATGAGGAGAGGAAGGAAGGAAAACGAATTAGATAATTAAAACCACAATGGACTTCATGTTAAATTTTTCCCTGTACTAACATTTCCCCCCTTGCAGGAGGGGGCATCAATCCGAAAATTGAACACCATCATTTCTGACAGTTTAGGCCCTACTGAAACCCAAAAAAGCAATAAAATTCAATTTTAGCATGAAATCTAAGCGGAGTACACACCAACCCACACTCTTGGGGTTGCCCTTTGACTTCTCATCCTCTCACCAAAAGTTTGGCGCCGCCATTGCCCATTTGAACATGTAACGCAATGTTATTCATTGTAACCATATCTTTCCTTCATGAAGATATGGATTATTAGGCGTTGACTGATCTCTATGTTCTTTAATTTTGCTAATCGTATTCTAAACAGCGCGTTCAAATGTGATATTTTTACTAATAGCTTTAGCTGGATAATAGTTTACAAAATGACAATAGTTAAACTACCTTCAGGAGGCTTCTTAAAGAAAGCAAATATAAGACAATTAATATTCAAATCCTTGATGATAGTGCAATCAATTCATTGTGGAAAAAATATAGAGTTGTTACACTGGAATTGTGACGTAACAACCGTGAATAAAAGTGGTGCAGTTTTCCACGTTTACCATTCACTCGCCTATATTTGGCATATTTTCTGCTAGAAAGTCCTTCCCTTCAGTCGTTGGGTTGATTACATTCTTTCTTCACGCGGGAATAAATCGCTTCGAACGCCTCAAGCTGATCAGAAAATCTCACCTGGCACTCTAGTGTTTCGCGTGTCGTTTAGTATGGTCTAAGTTAGGTTATTAGTTCAGCGGGGATAGGTAGAAGAGCGCTTTTTAGGCGAAAAAGGTGCCTTTCAATATCATGATCACCAGAGTGGGAATAAAGACAATATACATCCAAATCAGATTGCTTTATGCTATTGAATTATTCATGCAGTCCAACTTTGAATATTTTGTTTAGGATATAATATTTAATCATTGTATTATTTTGCAGCACTTACTGTTTTCGATTTTGTCCAGTTTCCAGAGATATTTTTTTTATAATCACTTATTAGATTAGCAAATATTTAAAGTTGAAAATATCTTACAATTAGATATTTGACATACAGTTCGAAAAGAAACAAATCATAGCAAAAACTTATCTAGAAACACTGAACGGGTCATGTTTAATTATGGCCAAGAATGGCGCTAAAAAAGTTTCGGCGAAAACGGGTTGTAGGGAAATTACGGGGTGTTCAAAAAATCGATGTCAAAGGTAATCTGGGTTACTTGAGCCTATCTTTGATCAAAATGTTAGTTGTTGTTGTTTTGTTCAAAAATAATGCGGCGTTCTTGAGCTTGCGTAAAATAATCATTCAGTGAGAAATGAGGTTATACGTGTGTTCCGGGATAAAACATCAAAGGGCATGGTCATTGAAACTTATTATTAAGTATTGTAATCAAATCTCAAAACCTTCTTCTTCCGCAGAGGAGTAGAGACCAGAGGTTATCTGGGCCCAGATAACCTCTGGTCTCTAGCTGGGGTCACTTGAAATGTTTTTGTTTTAATATTGCGTTTTAACACGCCGGCTCAGAATGACCTTGAGAGATGAGGTATGTAGGAAGACCATAGTCGGTCAAATGTCACCACGGGGTCATCTTGTGTGATGAAATAAAAGGTTGTAAAAGTATTCCTTTCCACAAAAAATACTCCTGTGAAAAATCATCTGCCCTCTGTAGACCTGGTTTTCTTTCCATTTTAGGGTATGAAGGTTCTTGCTTGAAAGATTAAAAAATCTTCAAACAATACACTTGTCGAGTCTTTGGATTCCTTGGTCGATGCCAAACAAAACAGGTGTAATCTTACTAGGATGAAAGGTCTGGGTAATCCCAGAAAAGATGGGTAATTGTCATTTACTTCAGTATTTTACTTCAATACGCAAAAAGAAACTTTATATTTACATACATACTATAGCCTTACGTCCCTAGAGGAAAATGACTACCAACCTGACGATCACCTGCAAAAAAGGGGGGGGGGGTAGAGTCATTTGTCTTGCTAAGGAATTCTAGGGAGCAATTTCCCCCTAAACACAGGGCAGGGGTCTGATTCGTGTAGCTTAAGGGGCAAATGGCATTTAGGATCAAGAGATACAGATCCCTTACGTCCCTAGAGAAAAATCTGACGTTCACTCCAAAAAAGTGAGCTAGCGTTATCTTTTTGTATGATTTAGGGGCAATTCCTACAAACAAGGCAGTGGTCCTTTCCGTGATTTTTTTATGGTCAAAAGTGAATTCTAATAGCAGTTAAGGGGGCGTCTATGGGATATGTTTTTAACACACATTAGTTCGAACGCGCTTCAGTGCTTTTCCACATAAGACGCGAAAAGTAACAAAAAATATAGTAACAAACTCACTAAATCGAGACAAAAAATACGGAACATGGAGCAATTGACCATAGAAATAATGTTCACGATAGATGAGGAGACGCGTTTCTCAAGTTTATAGGGAGTATTCTAGACATGAAGTGTGCACAGGTTTTTAGCATCCAAGCGAGGTGTGTAGGTTTATCTAGCGAGAGACGGTGACTTCAAATAATTCTATGTAATACCGCGTGCAGGTTTATTAGCAGCAGATAACTCATGCACGCAGGCAATTCGAATAATAACCGTATGATATCCGAAGGCCAATTGTTACAAATACCTGTCTTGTCAGATGGAATTTCTGATTTGTCGTCCCATTGGACCGTGAGGTTGAAGTCATGTCCCGTTTTTCTAAGTAGAGCAAACATTCTGTTGCCCTATTTTTTGTTCCCACGGCGAACCGCTGTAACAGATCCCATTTGATGAACATTGGGCTTGTTTACATTTTGTACAAAAAGTAAGAGTTAAATGCCGGAACTGATATATCCATAATTTCCTTTAATCTGTTCAGTATGGTGGAACGGAGCAAATCAGTTTCATGAATCTTATCAATTTACATGTATTGATTTCATCAGACATTTGGTGGGTTGATATGTTTACCCCAACCCTATATGTGTGTTGTAAATTTTTAAATGGTGTATCGGGTCTAATTCAGGCAAACCAAATAAACTAATTATAATGATAGTTCAATACACACAAATGACTGATGGTCTGCGTGTCAGATCAAGAATAAAGTGGGCAGAAACGGATGCGAAACCATATTTTTTCCTGAAAATGCGGAGTCTGTTTTAGGATAACTAGCACCTTCAAACTGATCCAGCTGCCTTTCAGGTTTGAAGATATGTGCCACAATAAATCTCCGGTTTGGAGGGATTTTCCAGTGGATTTTACATAGGTTTGAATGATATAGCTGAGTATTAGTTTTTCCTTGATTTTACTCAAAGCGAAGTGGCGTGTATGATTCGCGACCCAAAAGGGATTGTGACCCTACTTATATTAAGATTATCATCAGTAGGTTCTCTTTTGACAACCGGACTATAAAGTTATTGCTGAAACTTGTTTTTAATGGATTATTCACGAGGATTTAAGGATATTCCCGGGTCCAAGGTTCGTTAGATATTCAAATGGCCTCTGACAGTGGCGAGCCAATTTTTTGATATCTTAGGTCGTTTCAATGTATGGGTGGTAACCCTCGTCTACCTGAGCCATAGCTTGTGTAACAAACTCCCGAAGGGGGGGGGATGGTTACACCACCCCGTGAGTTCGTTCCTGAAACATCCGCTCCTGTAAATGTTGGCCGATACCAAAAGGATAGCTTAGGTTTCTTCTTTCCATTGGCTACCAAATTAAGTACACATCCAATTAGACGTTCACCATGAAGTCAGTCTGTGAGGAAAGACGAAAATAATGAAATCGGGGGAAATTGAGGATTTCAATTTTAGCGATCAAACAACCTTATTTTATAGCTCTTAAAATGCTGCCATTATTATATCAACTAGTCATTTCAAGTAGAGTAAAAACAGCATGAAAACAAATATCTGATTTTCCTTAACATTTTGGCGAAAAATTGAATTTTTCACTGTTGTGTCTAGGGAAATTGTCAGTTTTGTGACATGCGAACTTTATGACGATTGTGACGTAATGTTAGGCATATTGGAGGACAATAGATAGCTATGGTACCAAAATCAAGTGTCGGTGATGTTCCTCTGTTGTGTTAGGCAGGGGCGGGGGGGATTTTCCAAGGCGTCATATTTTGCCTTTTCTGTTCCTTTTTGCAATTGAAACTTTGGCTATTCAGTTCGCAAGTAGTAATTGATTTAAAATTAAGCGCTTAAGGTGGGCGACTTTGAAAGAATATTTAATGTGTTTTGCCAGATGATACAACATCCTGGGATTGGAGTCTTTCCAAAACCCTTACCAATTCGATTGAGATTTGCTTCTTTAGTTGAATGATGAACTTTCAAAAACTCGGAGCCATTAAATAGCAGCTTTAAAGGTTTCGGATTTTTCCCATTTGAAAAAGCAGGTCTGAAATGGAGATCCAATGATTTAAAACTTTGAGGATTCTTTCTATCTTAATACAATGCTCTTTCGGACCTCAATTTAATTCCCATACTTTATCAAATGAGGAATCCCTTAACTGTTGGAGAAGTAGGTATGTATTGGTTTTTGGCAAAGTTGCTGCGACAACTTTTGTATCTTTGTCTGTTATGTGAAATAACATTCCCCAAAGGAGTTTGTTTCAAAGAAGGAGAAGGTCTTGTTTTATAAATTTATTTGGAATGTGCAAATGACAGAGTTAAGCGGGATGGTCCTTTGTAATGATTATGATGATGGTGGTCTTGAACGATTGATCCATTCTGTTCTTTCAGGCTTAAAAAAATTTCATGGTTAAACAACTGTTGGACGCTGCTATTCTAATTTTTGGAAATGCCGGCGTGATTTTGCAGCAGATAATTCATGCACGCAGGAGGTCACCGAATAACCGTATATGATAGCCGAAGGCCATTTGCAATACATGAATCTTGTCAGATGGCACTTCCTCTTATTTGTCGTCCCATTGGATCGGGAACCGATTTGAGTTAATTGTCGGTTTTTTTTCTAAGTCTAGAGCAACTTTCATGTTGCTCGTAGTCTGTTCCCACAGCGCACTCCCGTAACAAATCCATTTCATGAACCTTTGGCTTGTTTATCATTTTATAAAAAAACAAAACTCCAAAATACAAAATATCTACAAAAAATATAATATTGAAAAATTAAAAGGTCGTGGCTAGTTATACATTAGATATATATAACATCATAGTAACAGTATTATTTACAGGTGATATCTTTGGAATTAAGAGTTGCTCAATCCCATTACAGGAAGAGCGTAAAAGAAATTACAAAGTATAGACCTCTGGAAAGGCACCGTTACTCTCTGAGTTTCACGGCATACCCTCATTCAGATCACCGGGTGTCCGATCTTCAGACGGATGAGACTCATAGTCGTGTCTTAACCAGAACACATGGAGTATATACATTGCTATGGTGTCACGGACTAGGCCATTTCCAGCACTGGTCTGACTTTTCCAAATAGCGAGAGGGCTAAAAACAATACTAATATGTGGGGGCGTAATAGAAAATTAATAGTAAACATTAATATTTACAGGTGACTAGCTTAGGACTTAAGAGTGCTCATCCCATTACAGGAGAGCGTAAAATAAGAATGCCAGAAGCATTTCTAAATGTAAATGTTTTAAAACGCAATTGATCAATTCCTTCTAAATATCTTTGTTAAAAAAAAAAAAAAAAAAAAAAAAAATATTATATATTAATATATAGGCTCATAAGTGATCGTAGTGAGGGATGCCGTGAAACTCAGAGAACGGTTGCCTTTCCAGAGGGTCCTATAACTTTGTAATTATTTAACCTCTTTCATGGGATTGAGACTCTTAATTCCAAAGATTCACCTTTAAATAACACTGTTACTATGATGTTATATACGCCCCCACTATTCGGAGTGGTGAGCACTCTCGACTATTTGGGAAAAGTACAGACCAGTGCTTGAATGCCCTCATCGGCCACCAGACGCAATGTTTATACATACATGTCTTCTGTTTAAACACGACTATGAAGTCATCACATCGTCCTGAAGATCGAATGCCCTGTGATCGTAATGAGGGTATGCCGTGAAACCCAGAGTAACGGTTGCCTTTCAGAGGTCTTCTTCTGTTCTTTATTTTACGCTCTCCTGGGATTGAGCACTCTTCATTCCAAAGAAGTCCTGTAAATAATACTGTTTACTATGATGTTATATGCGTACGCCCCCACTATTCGTAGTTGTTGAGCACTCTCGACTATTTGGAAAAGATCGCAGACCAGTGCTGTAAATGCCTCAACCGTGACAAAAACCATAGCATTTATATAACATACATGTCCTTCTGGTTAATACACGACTATGAGTCATCATCCCGAGCTGAAGATCGGATTCCCTGTGATGCGTAATTGAGGGTATGCCGTGAAACTCAGAGAACGGTTGCCTTTCAGAGGTCTATACTTTGTAATTTAATTTATATATAATATCTCTATATATAAATTATTAAATTTGGACTTGATAGTTGACAATACAATTGTTGTTTAGCAACGTTGTTTCATTCATGAAAGTCCGACCAGCACGCTAGGCCAACCTCCACTCATCAGAACCAAAAGGCAAAGTGAATGCATTCACATAGAGTTCAATAAACAGTCATAACGATACATAACATTGTATAAGTAAGCAATTAAAGTTCAGAGTGGCAGACCATATTGATTACTTATAGTTCACCAAGAGATCTTCTTCCTGTGCCTACAGTGTTGATAATAGTTCAGTCCTTTTTGTTCAGGGAAAAAGGTTGGTTTAAAAATATAATTGTATTTCTCCTCTAGACAAAGTCTGCAATTTTGCTGGTAGTTGAGTTGGCCTTGGCCTTACTAATTAATTTAAACAGCGGCTTTTTTTTCATGCTTCTTGATATGGTTTTACAGTATTTTGAAAAAAACCCTTGAATTCAGAAAACAGCATAACTCAATAAGTGACACTAAAAAACGCAGCGTTCAAGAAAGATAACTTGGTTTAAAAACCCACCATTCATCGATAACGAACGTGTCAACAAACAATTGGTGAAGGAAAATTCTTTAATCTGCTAGATAAGTGCTTCCCACCCGGACATATTTTACACCCCTCTTGAAGCAGGAAATACCGTCAAAATTAGTTATTTGTTGCATGCCCAAGTGAAACAACTAATAACAGCCCACACACACAACTATTTTGCGCAACAGCTGAACCGTTCAAGCGGAGTAAAACTTGTAATTGTAAAGTGAAGCTTGCTTCCCCCTACAAGCACATGCTTAACAACGTTATAGTTTACCAAGCAACTGTAACCGCTATGACAATTCTCATAAAGAAACTTCACATCGGACAAAGCAAACGCTTTTCAAAAAAGGTTCAACACCACATGGCCAGCTTTAACAATATACAAAAGGCATGCGACAACATTAAGTGAACATATTTGGAATTTAAGGCAAGAATATATCTCCATTCAATCGAGTGGAAATTATATTAAGGCCACAGGCCTATCAACTACCAGCAAACTATGCAGACTTTGTCTAGAGGAAAAATACCTCATTATATTTAAACCCAACCTTTCTTCACTGAACAAAAGGACTGAACTATTAAACCTTGTAGACCAGGAGAAGCATCTCTTGGTGAACAACGTATAAGTAATCAATATGTCTGCCACTCTAGAACTTTAATTGCCTATTTACATTTATGAATCTTTATGACTGTTTTATGAACTCTATGGAAATGCCTTCACTTTGCATTTTGTTCTGATGAGTGAGGTTGGCCTAGCTTGCTAGCTGGCCTTCCTGAACCAACTTTGTACACAACAAGGGTATTAGTCACTATCAAGTCCCATTAATAATTAATTTACAGCTCCCTTCTGGTTGAGTCACTTTACTGTGGTTGATTTAACCACTGGATTTATATATTATATATATATATATATATATATATAGGTATATATCTATAGATATCTATATCTATATATATATATAGTATATATAGTAACTATAGATATCTATATGCAAGGTGAGTCAAAAAAACTTGCCCGATTTGTGTCCGCCATTTTGCATTTGTACAATAACATCAATCTAACATCTTTGGTAACATCTGAAAGCCGGTTCCCTTATCTTTATTTAAAAATTGGGCAAAAAGCATAGTCCGAGCTACAGTCGTTTGAATCAAGTAGCGGTTTTCTGCTCTGTCCACGGAATTCAAATTGAATGAACGGCGTTCAAGAAGGATTCCGTGTCCAGATAAGAAAATCAGGCTATTTTCACTGCAGATTTCGATTCGAAAGACTTTAGCTCGGTCTATACTTAACTGATGTGAATGATCCTTGCAGCAAATTAAAATAATAACATTTTTATTTTTTTGTTCTTTTGGTTTTTTTTATATTATTTAAAAATTCAAATGGCCGGACACATCAGGTCAAGTTTTTATTTTACTCACCCTGTATATATCATCATAGTTTTCCTTGTCTATAACAAGTATAGTTTATGTAGACAACACCCTACAAGTGATAAGACCACAAGCAACCTAAGGACAAAATCGGAGATTTAGTAAGTACGTCCGTACGGACACTACACAACGTAAATTAAATAGAGATTCATATCTTTGGACCAAAGCTGTTTTATTCCATTTTGTCATGTTTATCAGCTTGAAATAAATTATAGAAATTCTACAGACTGGTCCTTTACATTTAAGCTGTCCCTGCAAATTTCAAATTATTTTGGACGCTTTCGGGAGGAATCACTGATCAATTTTTTTATAAAGGGATCGTATGGATGTCACAACATACACTGTAAAGAGACTGATGGCACTTTGATGAACACTTGGTATTAAAAAGAATAGAAGGCCATGGATGGCGATTAACACTATAAGCTTTTATAACGTATTTTACAAACTGTTATGGTATATTAGCTCTTTTTTTACATATTTACATGTGTAGTTGGGATCCATTCTTTGTATGCACCCTTTATATGAAAGCTTGATCTTAAACCTTGTTTACACTACGGTTACCAATTTCATGTGATTTGTGATGACATACTCGTTAACGCGATAATGCAGACGCACACTGCTCGGTCCAAAAAATTCCCGAATGCGAATGGATAAAATCCTAGTATCCTTTATAAATATAATGTGATATGCTTCTTATTTGTGTTAAAGAATGAGAATAAAAGGTATTGTTTTAGCCCTCTCTGCTGTGTTACCTATAATCATATCACACGGCGACATCACTATTTTATAGCGTAAAATAAATCGGCTTTATGGTTTCTTACTGATCTTGGGATACATCCCTTGAAGACTGTATTTGGATAATACATAGGCAGGAGTGTATACTTTCAGGTTTATAAAACTAACACGAATGTTCCATTTGGCGGAAAAATAACAACCGAAAACTTATAAGCACAATAGTGTAAGTAAAACCCCTACAACGCCAAAAAACAAAAACACTCCACATAAAACGAAAGAAAAGAAAGACCGCAACTTTTAGTTTTCCTTGTGGCCAATATTAATCGGAATCGTATCTAGTGGACAAATCTACAATTTGCGCTGCACTTCTGCAGGACCTGCATACATTAATGACAACTTCTCTCTATTTGGGCCTTGCTGGGTTTTTCGTGAGGCTGGAAGAGACATCAAACATAGAAAGCCTGCTAGCCAGGGCTCGCGCGACTATCAGTCTCCGCAGGCCGACGATGTCGATGGCGTACCGTATAAAACCTCACAGATAGCAGGCTTCAACTAAGAATTGTGTAATATGAACATTGGCCTCTCAACCTGGGCGACTGTGTACACCTGTCTTTTAAATTGGATGCAACATCCGGAGCATTGTTTTGAGTATATGACGGACTACTGATTTTAGATTTTATCATCCGAAGACACTTGCAATCCCTAAATCTTGGCAGATGGAAATTCCCCTTATTTGTCGCCCATCGGGCCGTGAGATTTTGTCACTGTTCCGTTTGTTTCAGAGTCCATAGAGCAAATATTCATGTTGCACTTATTTTGATCCCAACGGCGCACGCTCTACTACTATGGGAGTGATCTGAATCTGATGAACTCTTGGTTTGTTTAACATTGTTGTTCATGAATTATTGAACACCTGAAACAGTTAAAACATTAACTTCCAAGAGTTGGAATTTTTTAGTATTCCCCCGTGAATACAGAGAATTTATTGTGGCCATGGGATCAAAGGAAAAATTGTTAATTTTGATTACATACTCGGTCATAAGTAACCATTTTCTCCCACTATTAATAATAATACATATTATAATTAACCATTTATATTGGTTAATGTGCAATTGTAAAGGTTCACATTTTCATGAAAATGAATAATGCCATCTCCATTTTCTTTCTGAATATCAGTTATCAAGGGACATACACTATTCTGCATTGACTCAAGCAAACAGTGGCGTTATTGATAAGTAATCCACTTGGTATTTAGCGACAAAGCACGTCAGATTTCCCTTTGTTTTTGGAACTGCAGAGCCATTGTTACTGATCATGCAAGGCAGCTGAAAAGATATCAGGCGCTATAGACAAAGAGTTTCTATATAGATAGGAGGCAAACGTTACGTAATCTTTAGAATTCACCGTCTCGCATGTTTTGCGACCACAAGAAAACATGAGGTCAACAATAGAAAGTCATGGCTGCCTCCGCGTTCTTCCACATACTGGGGGTGCCGCTTTGGCATATACACTATCGGTAGTGATACAAATTTAATTATGGGTAGAGGTGGCCAGGTGTAATATAGTGTACCTGGATCATTGTGCTCAATACTCACTACGTCACTCCTTAGGAGTCTTAGCGCGCTTAGGTGAAAGATATATTCAGTGATGCGGTTTTTTTAAATCAAGACGGACTGACGTGGTCTTTTCATTCTGTGTGTGGCCATGGGTAAGGACAAAATTTAACCACCCAATAAGCCCCACATCCAACACCTGATATTTTGCTGATTGTTTGTAGCGCATTGAACTTATTGGTGTATACAAGCACCCAAACTAATAATTATATTCCGTGCAATATTCAAAATGTCCAGCGCCCAGCACGGACGGACTGGTTTGAATGGGGTTTGCCCCCCTTGGCTTAGACTCGTTTCCCCGCCCAGTTTTAGGGTAGACGTTTCACATAAAGCCCCAAGTCCGCAAAGAGGTGTCGCCATTTGATTCTGACATGCTCTGTATGATGTTGTTAAGTAGCGCATACGGAATCAAATGGCAATACCTCTTTGTATACTTGGGGTACTCCTATATAAATGTCTATCCAAATTGGATTGAGCTGGCCTCGTTCACAAATTGAAATCAACTTTGAGGTTCTACTGTATTCAATAATTTTGACTGTATAGTTCATCATATTAAAAAGAAACTATGTGAACAAAACTCATGGTGGATATAATGCTTGGTAAGCTGTGACATAACACCTTGGTGCAGAATTAAGATCAATAACTTATTGCTGGACCTCAATCCTATCAATTTAACCAAAATGTATTTAGAAAATACAAAAAAGGTGTCTAGCGACCTAATGCTAACAACATGGTAAATTGAATAGAAATGGGGTTACCGCGGCAAGTTTACTGTAAATTAAGTTTTGTTTCTGCACGAGATGTGATGGGGTCCACATTCTGCCAACACTGCCAAACCACTTTCTTTCCATGATTTGTTGTTCATCTATTGTTTCCTTTTGGAAAATTTTGAAATAATGACGGTCAAAGTTAATTGAACGCACATAGAAGCCTCAAGTTTATTTATTATTCTGAAAGAGACCGTCCTTTGCTTGGCGTCATGGAAAAAATCATCTCTCTTACTCGGAGTGATGCGCACCTGAAATCTGTTTCAACTGAGGTGGGTTGTAATAACAATGGCTCGTACTTGCCCAGAAAAAAGTGCTTTATTCATGCATACCGAGCGGATGTACTGGATATCAACAGTGCTCTTATTTGCTCGAGTCCATGCAGCATGATGTACATCTACTGGTCACTTTTGCAAATGACATACCCCGTAGTATTGAAAGGTATAATTAGACAATAATAACTGTGTAGAAATCAGTTACTTCGCCGATATGCGTAACCAATGTCCTTATGCAAGCATCTTTCTGTCTTTGATCCCAAGGGGTATTTGTATGTGTATACTAGCGAATAAAAAAAGTTGAAAATGTTGCTCCCGTTCCCTTAAACTCCCAGTAAGATCACTTCTGCTCCCATCGTGGTCCCGCAAATGTTTGCACGCTAATTCCCGCTAATTCCCAATATCCATGTGGCAAATACAGTTTCCCCAATATACGTTCTCCTACTAATTATGAACCTTTAAAGTTATACATTCTGACCATATCTTCAAATTTGGCACGGGAATTAACAGTCTATGAATGTGCCAATTGGCAAGATATGTTCAACACTAAAATACTTCAAAATACTGAATATAGTTACAAAATACTGAATATAGTTACAAAGGGGATGATAGGGTTGTCCATGCCCTCCACTGTAAAATTATGAGAGAATCAGTCTGGAAACAAAAGATGAACACGTTTGGTAGTAAGCGGTGGAATAACATATTGCAGAATGCTTCCAACGATCACCGAACTCTAAATGGAGTGAGATTAAGTGTAACATCAAACAAATCCTCAAAAATGACCAATATGAACAGTGGAGGGACTATATTCGGCCATTGGTTGTCCAAGGTAATATGCTAAAAGTTATTGAAGCTGAAAAGTCGGATCTTACATGGAAATCCATGATTTATAACTTATCCAGAAACGTTTTGAGCTTTGCAGTGAAATCTTGTATAGATTTTCTACCCACTTTCACCAATCTTCGGAATTGGGGAAAGAGGGTACATGTAAAATGCAAACATGTAATGTAATAACACCCAAACACTCTACAGCAGGGGCGCTATACATGGAGACACAACAGCTTATTATTCATATGATCCAGTCATTTAATAGCCTGATTAAAAACTCCCAAGATAATTTCAAAATATATGCTGATCTTCCTGGATATAACTGGAGGTACCCTCCCACCCAGCATTTTGCCTACTGCCCAAAGATCGGATATTATTATCATCAACAATACCAAAAAGTCCATCCACATTGTTGAGCTTACTGTTCCATTTGAAACTAACATTCAAAAGGCCCATGAGCTCAAAACATCTCGGTATGAAAACCTTCAGTCCAATATTATCCAGGAGGGGTATAAATATCATTTTAACTGCATTGATATTGGTTCTAGAGGGTTGGTGACAGCTAACAACATGGATAGATTGGGTAAGGTTTTCAACTTTCTCGATTGTAAATCTAGAACAAAAAAGCTATTTGCCAAATATCTGAGCAAAATTGCCATCACATGTAGTTATTCCATTTGGAACCCTCGAAATGAGCCTAACTGGGATTCCGCCCCATATATGAAGATTTAATTCTTCCTGTGCATCGTCGTCGGTTGTCCCCACCCCACGCTTCCTGGGCTTTTCACTTCTAAAAAATTTATTTGTGTGAGTTTGTATATGAATTTGTTCATGTATTTGGTGATTGTTTCCCCTGCCTGTCTGCTGTTCTCCTTTTGGAGTTCAGTAGCGTGCCCTGGGGTATATGTATTTTCTTTGTTATTTTGATGCTTTTAGATAATAAAGAACGATGGAATATACACAAACTACAGTGTGACCCAAGAAATGAAAGCGCATTTTAGTAATGAATATGCCTTCCATACTTCATATAATACTCAATCTGCATTAGCATTTGTAGACCTTGATTTCAAAGGATTCTATTTTCATGCCGCTATTTTCTCGTGCAGGTTCATCTATCAGCAAATAATTTGTGTACGTGGGTAGTTTGCAGTAATAACCGCGTCCGATAAAATGGATAAACATTAGAAATATGCATTAGAAGTGTATTGCGTGATATCACAACGTTATTACTTACGGAATATGTTCGTTGTTTACAGCTGTTGCTTTCGTTACCAGGTACAAAGCGCTAAAGAAAGGATTTCTTTAGCTCCCTAAAGCTCATGATTCTTCTAAGCTGTGCAGATGAATAAAAGTCTTACAGTGCCACGTGAAATGAAAAGAAATGAAGGCCGTAGTTTTGCTTGTGGCAATATTCACAGCATCGTACCATGGAAATCTACAAATTGCGGTCCACTTCTGTAGGGCCTGCATGACATTACATGACAACTTTTCTGTTTGGGCCTTGCTCTATTTTTTGCAACTCCAGGCCTCGGAGGGACAATGTTAACAGTAAACAAACCAGGAAAGTTTGACAGTGAAAGACGTCAGTGACAGCCGACTTCAACATTATTAATTGTGTAACTGCGAACATGTGGGCGCTCAAATGGTGTGAATGTTGTACATCTGTCATTTATTTGATGCAACATACGGAGTATTGTTGTGAGTTTCTGACGGAATACCTAGCTTACATCCGAAGGCTATTTGCAATACATGAATCTTGTCAGATGGCACTCCTCTTATTTGACTGACATTGGACTGATACATTTAAAGTCATTGTCCCGTTTTAATATTGTTATCCCACGGCTCATCGATGTAAACAGATCTATGTGATGAAACTTTGCTTTAACCTTTTCCCTTCAGAGTTATTTAATGCTTGAAACATTTCCAAAACATGACTTATTCATAACAAATGAAAATTAACATGTTTAGTATTGTTCCTCGAATACAATAAAACTTATTTTTGTGTGGTTATAAAAACATAAGGTATAAAGTGGTAATTTTTTGACCTATTGTTGGTAACATACACCGTGTTCGTTATTGAGTATCGAAAGCCACCAAACAAATCTTTTTCATAAGTTTGACTATTGCAGTAACCATTCAGAAAGAAATTCATACATGTGGTTAGTGATTGTTTCCTATAAAAATGCAAAGGGCTTATAGATTACAAATACACCTAAACTATGATTGATAACACTTAATGAACACTCACCGCGTTAATTTTACACCCTGAATGAACAGGTAGGTGAGCCTGCATGCGATTAACGATTGAAAACGTTTTATAACGTACCTGTAAATTCAATTTTAAAAATGAATGCTCCTCTCTCTTTCTTCTCTCATCTCTCTCTCCTCTCACCAGCGAAAGAAAGAAATAAGAAGAAATAAAGAAAGAAATAAAGAGAAAGAAAGAAAGAAAGAGGAAGAAGGAAGAAAGAAAGACAGAAACAAACAAACAAGAGAAAGAAGGAAGGGGAAGAGGGAAGGTGGAGGGATGGAAAAGGGGAGAAGGGAAAAGGACGGATTCGCCGGCAGTCAGGTCGTTCCAACCCCCCCCCCCCCTTCTTCAGAATTTTCAACCGACCGGGAAAAAACATGGGTCTAACCCGGGCCAGCGTAGACAGGATGACCTTGACCTTAAAAGGACTGTACTCTTAACTAAATGTCGGAACCGTATAATGAGACCAAATACATTGGTGACATTGAAATTACCTTTTGACTTGATTTCAATTTACTAATTTTACCCCCTTATTTAACATGTTCCCTACATTCCCCAGCGTTGACCCAAATTATTCTGATTCAGCATCCTTGAAACTATAGAAAAAACATCTTCAAAACTTCTTCCCCGAACTTCTAGACAGGATTCTCATTTATAACCCTCCTACTCGCACCGAAATTATTATTATGTTATGTTACTTCTGTGAACACTTTAATGAAGCGGATTTATACATTAATGGGTTAATTTGTGGTTTCAATTTCCCTTGGTCATATTAGTTTCTAACATAAAAACTAGACATTAAAAGGAAACGATGCAATTGAATCCACAATGCTACATATTCGCTAAATTCACATGTAATAAAGAAATCACAATCCTTTCAAAATCTAACATTTCTGGTCATTACTCTTCACTTTGCAGACAGATCAATGTATGTGTGATTTTTTTGAACCACTTATCTAGAAACCTTTCTGTACTGTTGTCATTTGTAATATCGGTCTATCATTATTGTAAGAAATCTGCATCCCATGAATCCGCAAGTACCTTGAGCCACAATTAGAGTTCTTTATGTAAGTTCAGATGATTCAGATCAAATATTTAATAATATAAGAACTCCGTTATCCGAATCCATTACCTCAATTTAATAGTTTACTGCCATAACCTAGTAAATTAAACTGATAAAATCAGCAGTAGAGGAAGCTGAATTCCATACAATTGAACCACACTCAATACACTTGTTAGCATTCAAGTAGATTCCGACTTCATCTGTCTTCTGGTGTGTTGTACGTCGGGACTTATAACTTACGAGTAATAGACGATAGTACTGGCGGCTAATGCTATATGACAAGATATTCGTCAGAAATCGAAGCCTCCTGGGACTTCAAGATTTATTTTGTCATAGCAAAATGTATGAAGGTCCTTTCTTAGTCCTGGTGAAATTTCTTTCGTGCAAGTGCAGAACATTATGTGGTCTGAATATCGACGTAATGTTCCAGGTAGTCTCATTTAGAATAAGTTATCTGCAATTTAACAGAAGGAAGTTACAATATGAACAGTTGAAGGGCAGTTCATAAGTAATAAGCTTTAAATGTTGTATATATTTTAATATTTGCAAAGTCCTGTGGGAAATATATATACTACAGATATTTTTAATTTAACCCCTTACCTTCAAATACAGCTTTTGTATCATTCCTGTACTGTTGTATTCTGGATAAATAAAGAATACGATACAATGATTGTTCATAAGAATATTACTCATAGAGTAGAATTCCAAACTCTGTAAATTTTTTGGTCCCATCACAATGGTAATTTTTAGTAGTATTTGTTCCACCACAATGCTAGCATAAGTAGAACCAAGTTTTTACAATCTTTGTCTAATACTAGTCAAGTGATTATTGCTCAGAAAAGCGATTATCATACAAACAAAAGCAAAGAGAAAAAACTATTTTATTCACAAAAGTCGTCTGGCGGTACTGAAGACATGAGACACCAAGCTCCCCGAGAGAAAATATATTAATTTGGCAAAGCGATAACGTATAGTTTCCCCTACATGGGAAAAGTGCTTATCAATACTGGATTATATAGCCATAACCTCCTGGCGTAAAGTTAAATAATCTTGGTAAGCATTACTTATTGCATGGCATCTGCAATAAAATCTGCTTTAAAAATGTCTGAAAACGACAAATTTAGCATTAGAAAGTGTAGAATTTGTGATTACATGGTAGATGTATATTTCTCAAAGTATTTGAACATACATTTACTCCGGGGATTTTCACATTGGGAGGTAGTATGGGCATGTGCCTCCCATAAGACCCTCATTTTAGGCTTTTTTCAGTTCCAGTGACCCCCCATTTTAGAACCATTTCAGTTCCGGGGCATCAAACATTTGAATCTGGGCGGCGCATTCCTACCCAAAATAAAGTTTAGTACCCTCCCTGAGACCCTACTTTTCACTGTCCAAACCATATTCTCCCAAATTTTCTTAGAACAACATCCAAAAGTAACTAGAAATTAAGGAATTGCAGCTTATTTTCTAAAATTTAGATTTACTCAGTAATCATCAATTTCACTTTAATTTGCCCACTATCAGCCGTAACCGAACATCCCGCTGGGCGTGTGAATGTGTTTGATTTACAGCTTGTCTCAAACACCGATACAACGCAAAACCTTTTTTTTTTAATATTGAATCTCGACATAAGTATCCTCATCATACCACTTGTAGTGGTCTTTATTATTATAGTAATATATGCCTCCGGCCCTTCATACATCATATAAAACTACATAATAATTTGTTTGGAACGAGACACTATACAAATATCTTCGGATCACCATTATAATATTCAAATTTTATTCTCTCTTATCTTTGTAGCATGATATCCATACTGCCAAGGTTTTATGATTTCATCCTCATTTGTGAGCCATAAGATTAATAAATTTATCATAAGATGGGGTGTTCTAAAATAGAACGGGATAAATTCACCTTAATTCATGATAAAACATCACATATCAAACACAAAATGATACTCATCTTCAACACCCCATTAAGCAGAGTTCACAGTACCGCTCATCAACGGGAATGTTTTCTCTTCTGCCAGTTTCCACTTGAGAACATGATTCCCTAAACGGAGCTTTGCTAAGGCCCTTCTTGGATTTTTAGTAGCCAATCACCAGATTATTTTTTGGAGGACAATGAAAAAATTTTTTTTGAAATACAATATGTACAGAGTTTATTTTGTGAACAAATTCAGCAACCATTCCTGTTGGTGGAATCTTTCACTCTGCGGGTTACCAAGCCAAAAAAGAAAATACATGCTCGTTTCCAACACCTTGGTTTATCATGCATTGACCAATACCAATTGAAAAATAAAATTCTTTTACTTTTGTAACCCATGTCATTCTACAATTTCATCCAAGTGAAGAAGCATATATAACTTTTACGTGGATATCTATGATTTTCCATTGTTACACAAAGCAACAAATTTTATAAAAGAAGCATCTGATATGTAAACATTGGATACCTGCCTTAGTCGCCGAGTACAGCATTATTTGTTGTTCTTGGGTGAAAACACAAGAAAATTGCTTACCATGCATGTACTGAACCTCTCGATACACTAAATCTGTTAAAAAACCATTAATTTCAGAGCCGTACAGGAGAATAGGTAGAATTATTGACCATTAAATATCTTAAAATATGTTTCTAAAAGACTATGCCTGCTGTTCGTTAAAGCACGTTTCAAAGCAAATAATGATTTTTTTTGCTTGGTCTGAATGACATTTGTGGCCTACCAACAATGAACCAGGAGACATTTTAAAAACCCAAATTTTATAAAGATCTACTACTTCGACAGTTGGCCATCATCAGAGCACTTTTCACGTTTCTCAGTGGGACCTCCATTTACCGGAAGAACATAACTTTAGTTTGCATCAAATTCACTTCCATACCCTCATTACAATAACTAAAGACCGAGTAGTGTCATATGCTTTTGTAGGCCACACAATTGTGTCTGCAAGGCATAACAATATCATCGGATAGAAAAGGGATATTTTTACTGTAACTGTGATTGGAAATAATTGTAAACCGTGAGAGTTATTTGTATCAAGAAAGTTCGAAAGTGTCGCTAATAAAAAACGCCAAATTCCAGTGGGCTGAGTATAAACACCCTTGTCTTAGCCAATGGGACAATCAAAAAAGTCTGAAATAGTATTGCCGATATCACACCAAGCTTAATTCTTCATTCATGCTTTTAGCATACCAAAACATTTTCCCGGTTATCCCCAGTGCAAAAAATTGCTTTTTAAAAGTTAAAGTTTGTCTCTTGGGACACTATCAAATGGCTTGAGCAAAATCCAAAATAAACAATAAAATTTTCCCTTATTTTTCAAAAGACGTCGTTGGATAATGCTATGAAGAGTAAAAAAACTATCAATCAAAAGTGCAATAACCTTTTCGAAAACCAGGCTGGTTTTTGGGATTACCATGTGTTAGTTACACCAAAAAGTCAGTCTTGAATTTAAGATATAAGTAAAAAATTATATAAATAATTATTTTAGGTTTTTTCTTTTTTTAAAATTTTTTAATTGTTGGTATTTTTATCTTTTTTTATGAATAGGAACAATAATGCCATTTACCCAGGATTTGGGAAATATTGCATGATCAAATAGGTAATAAAAAACCATCCAAGACGGGGAAAGTGTGTTGGCTGCAGAGATAAAAAATTCACGGGGACTGCATCAATTCCAGGGGATTGTTTACCAGATTTCATTTGAAGTAATGGGCTGACCTAATTCTTCTTGGTTTATCGGACTATCTAGATCAGTGTCATTAACACCTTTTTTATCAGCTTGCAGATCAAAGAGATGGGTTGATATATCAGCGGGATGACCTAAAATACTGAGTCAAAATTGGTCGTACCATTAGTCCATATCAATGTGACTTTCGTCACCTGGCTTAGTTCTTTAAAATATTTTAACGAGGCAGGCCAACATTTTTTTGGATCGGTATGGTTCCAGGTCTCTCGAAAGTTTTTGCTGATTACAAAACTTGTTTTTTACAATCACAAGTATTTTGCAGAATAGAAACTTTTACGGAAAATCACGCAGAGATATAACTTTTTGGCTTTCATATCATGACTTCTTTATCAAACCAGTTATGTGTGTTATACGCATGTGGATGGTTTTCAAAAGCATGTGGTTTCCAGCAGTTTTAAGTGTCATTAATAACCAAGTCCAATTGCATTATCAATATTCTTGTTACATATCCAAAGCCTAAAGCAACATTTTCTCTAGAACTTTCACTCCTTACATTTGTACTGAAAATCTGCTGCCCTTCAGTTGACCCATTTTAAATCTTTCATAAATATTAGTGTGGTAACCACTTTTCTTTTTTTTTTTTTGTTTTTTTTTTTGTTGGTGGTTTTTACTTTACAGCTTAATGCGTTACAGACCATATTAGAGGCATATGATTTGATTCCGTCCTTAGACCAACAGTAAAATTCCAATATCATATAAATATTGGTCGATGAGATAGCATAATCGATACACTTCGGCCCAATGGGCCTACAAAGGTAAATTCACCAGGTTTATCGTTTCCGATCTTCAATCATAAAGTGATAGTTAAACATTTAATAGGAGAGATTAATTGTCTACCCCAGGTATTAACAACAATATCTTTAGACGTACGGGGAACATTAAAGTGATCGCATCATAATAGATGTCAACACCAGGGAGATGATGCAATCTCCATCATTAAAATAAAATCATTTTGGTTTGTACGGGCATTAAAAGTCCTGAACATCTAAGCAAAACATTCAGCTGCTGGATATAAGAGAATGAAAGTGAACTAATCATTTCTGAGCTAATGTGTTGTACGTGATTAACTCTAGGTCTTCTGAGTGTTAAGGCGGGATTTATACACGGTAATATAAAATGATATCATATAAGATGGAAGAAATTCCTTATACAAAGCGAAGAGCAATAGTTTCCTCATGAGATACTGGGATAGAATTGACACCATTTATGATTCATTTTAATAAAAACCGCATGCCGCCCGAAGCTCTACCAAACGACCCTTTTTTGCCAGCAACAATGAAACATAGCTATAACCTGTCAATAAGCTCTTCCGAACTCGTCAATATTTTTGACCAGGTCTCCAACAAAGGAAATAATATTAAAATTCATACAATATTTAAAAAGTCATTGTGATCAGTTTTTGTTGGAGAGTCTCAATATTCACACAAGAAATAAGGCACATATCTGCTTAAAATGAGGTTGTTCAGTTTTGGCCTTGGGCTTACAAAATCACTTGTTTACACACAAATTCTTTTTAGGCTCTTCATCAACGGAATAACAGATTTATTTCCAGCATGATCAGTGACAATCAGTTTCTTAGATAGTATGTTGCCTTGCGTACCTTGTCCCTTTATTGTCATTGCGTTGATCACGTAGGAAGTTTCTGTATACTGAGTGTGTTTGGCACAATAATATCCTGTATGTATACAATTAAATAAGTAAGCGTTTTTGTGTTTCACATTAAAGGGAAAAATTACGCTTTCCATACTGTTTGGTTTCATTCATTTGCTATTTCATTGAGAGAGAAACTCCAGATTAGTGCGGTACACACAAATTTAGGTTTGTACCACTTTTATGGTTGGTGGAACACGGTGAAAAGAATTGTATTTCCCGTTTGAACAGCTGATATGAAATTCTTCAAAAGGGATTAAAGTAAAAAGGAAAATTTAAAAGATGGAAAAACAGTATGTAATAATAGTCGGGAATTATTTTCAATAAGTTTGGCTTTAAGATAGTGTATAACATTCGATATATGTTTTGTTTGTTAGAAGAGAATCATGACCGATGTTTTTACAGCAACATCCTTTACTTGGAAAGAGATGTTTATGGTCTGAGATCATGAAAACGCAAGTATCGCGACACCTTGGTACTTACTTTATCAAATTCAATTTTTTATGGATCGCTTGCAAAACAATTGTTACATACACAAGATAGTGTAAGATTTTTTCCTTAGTTGAAGTGTCTTTATTTATGGTGGTTGCTGCAATTATATTTCATTTTGATTTTAACAGATACCAATTTGCAATAAATTCAAAGCTCCAATTCACTGAAACGTGCCAATAAAATATCGCGTTTATGAAAAGAACGTATTTATCATTGAACTTAGTATGTGACTATGTCAAAAGGCCACCAAAATACAAGATGTTATGTAAAAGCACGTTTTTTGGTGGTATGAATACTACATAAGGTACAATACCCATCAATAGGGTGGGTTCATTTTGTTAAAGCCAATGCACTAGAATTCTTCCGGCCTGTTCTGTGGCACCTGATATAAAAGAAATACGCAGCGATAGATTGCTGATAAAGAAATCTGAGATAAAAGGAGGCACTTCCGGATTGTTCTGAACAGTGCTACATTATGAGATTGCAAGAAGATAGGAAACATGTCAGACAATTTGATGCTGGGTATAGTAAATGTGTTATCCAATTGTACATGTCTTATAAATCGAGTCTACTTATGCTGATCGCCGCACGAGAAAGCAGAAAATCCCTCAAATTACTTTGGACTGATACAGTGTGGACCAGGTGAATATTGAAAGGACAAATAAACATATCTATGAAAGGTGATGATATAAGAGCGAGAGGCAGACATGAACGTCATGCATATCTGCAACAGTGGCTTAACGACAGGGGTGTTAAATTGTCTGTATGGTACTGGTAGGATGATGGATAATGTTAGAAAGGATTATCTTTAAGAGAGATGGAACTCTAAACAAAATATCAATATGCATGTAACCCTTAGTGTGCAACCGCCAAATATTGCCATTCATTTATTGCCTCATTATTTCGATAAAGAAAACGACCGGCTTATAGCGACGCTTTTTTTGCATCACATTCACCCAGGAAATTCTCCATGGTGACCAGGGAAAGAAATGTTGAGCTACTGGAGCGCAAAGACTACGGTGAGTTGTGAGCCCCCGTCAAGAGGGCGTTGAATCAATCCCCGCAAATTGCATGCATTGTGTCTTACTGTACTGTACTAAATGCATCTCAGTATATGGAATAAAAAGTGTTTAAAACTGAAAATTTCTCGGGATTAGGCGATCGTGGTCAAATTGTTTTTAACCTATCGTCACTATGTATTTGTAAATATGGTGCAAAAGAAATATTGTCAATTCGATATTAAAAAAAATACAGCGTTCCCCCGGAAAACAATGTCTGGCCTCACGGTTTTGCGAATGGGGTCAGGTTCACATGGGTCAGCAGAGACCAAGCTCTTTGTACACCCATATGAGTATTGGCCATGTGAATGGGAAAAAAGTATTTGAGTGCAATAAGTGAAGCGGACCCACAATACCACACACATACTAATCGCTGAAACTCTCACGGAAGTATCTCCGCGCGGAGCTGCGCAACAATTAGTCGTCTAAAGACCATAACACTTTCTAGTAGAAGTCGTCGTAATAGGCCGAGCCAACTTTGCAATGCACGGGAAAGTGTTAACCCCAGAACGCGGGGAGAAGGAGCCTAAGGTAATACTTTTGAGTGGAATAGATCGAATGACAGAAGCAAGCTGAGGACCTGGACTGACGTAACGGAAATAAGTAACTCCGAGGGGACCCTCTTATGCATTTCGACTACGGATTATGCTCTTATAGTTTTTCGTGGTAGGAAATTAGAATTATATGTTTATGATATTTCAAATACTTTCAAATACGGGATATGAAAACGACCTTGGTATATCGGGGGGGAAACGGGTTGTAATGCTTAACGAGACAAGAGAGATTTCCCAGAAAGAAGAGCCCCATTTTTCTCGACCCTGTTTTTTTTTAATATTTGAATGCATTACCAATGTATAGATCCCACTGAAGTGAATAAGCGAGGACGCCCCGTCTTTCGTCATAAGAAATGATTGGTTC
>JAMKCH010013763.1:0-50632 GCA_023653785.1 Ophioderma brevispina | reverse complement strand
ATGATTAAACACACAATTGAATAATAATTTGGTTTAAATTGTTAATCAGTTCACATTGTATTGTCTAGTTAATTCAGGAGTTTGAAAATCCGTAGTTTAAGAGGTGGTTTGGGCTTGGCAAGGTGCGTAACCTGAGACAAAAATCATTATCCCAATTTCAACTAAATCGAACCATGATTGATCTCTTTAATCCAAATGGCCGCCAAACGACCCCTTGGGGACAATATCTAAAGAAGATGTCGTAGAAGCCCTTAAGACTTACAGAACTTTTCTTATGGCCATGGTTGTGCTCAGGATGAGTCTAAAATGGATTCTTATGCCAAGAAAAGGTTCATTTGTAGACCTAAAGCTAAGAACCTTAATCAACGTTTTAATAAAGCAACCCTTCAAGGAGTTCTTTGTGGCAGAAACAAAAAACGCTTTCAGCTATATATTTTATAAGACTTTTTATAGAACCAAACGGGAACATTACTTTACTGCCTTTCACTTTGCTTAGTTTCGTCAACACATACGAAAAGAGCAATATAGCATCATATTTAGGGTTAAGGTTCTGGTTTGAAGTCTACAGACGGCAAATCGATCGCAAAAGTGGATCGATCACCGGCTCCGTAGTGATTGCCTTATCCAGAATAGTGTAGGTAGTCCAGAAACAAGTAAAAGCTTTTAAAAGGGGAATGTTTTACACATTGTAAATGAACTATGTATATGAAGTTTAAGAATAGTGAGAGCCTTAATAGTTTACGAAAGTTTGCTTTCAAATCAAACTTCTTCTTTAAGGGGGAGGTGTTACAAGCCCCCAAGAATTAGCATGATTTGTTTCACTTTGTGAGTAAAGAGTAAGTCTACATTAGCACATAAAAATATTGTATATTAACTAAATAATGTAATACAATATACCGGTTTGTGTGCCTACACTGTGTGTGTGAAGCAAATAGAATGAACCGGAAGATTCTCAGAATACAACAGAAACTGGAGAAGGTCTAGAACCTAGTGATTTCATCGAAAGTTCTAGAGTCTATGAGATCAACAACCCAAGGTGGGTAGAGTCTGACCATATGTGGCCGCCACTGCTGTATAAATTCCCAGTCAGTGAGTAGCTTCTATGAGATCCCAAATCTATACATACATGTTGGAAATGGTCCAGAGCATTTCCAGACTTATATGTATGGACTATACATTTAGCACATGACTCATATAGAGAGGACCCGATCCTTCTAGTATTGTTTGAAGAGGATATATAAAGCCCTGGTGAGAGAAGAATGAGGCAAGTATCACAACATCATTACTCCAAGGAAGTTTAATACCACGTGCTCCAAGTTTATTATCAGATTTTCCAAGTGACAGTGACATAATCAACAGTCTAGTAACAAATCTTCCATAAAGTGGACATGTCATAGAGTCTCAGCTCCAGCATTTCTCCGTATTGTTGGTAGCCGGGTGTCGGTTTTCCGTATTTTCGTGGCCTCTGAGTTATTCAAGGATAACAAGCTACAGCATTTTGGACTAATATTTCGTCGACCTCGAGCATCGGAAGTCATTAGGAGCTGGTTTCCTTCAGTAAGGACAGGTCGTCGCGTGGACACGTCCCACTATTGAAAGGTGAAGTTTTGCTCTGGAATATTCGCCAGGACTCTTGCAAGTTCCTGCATCTTAATAGTAATCTTGCCGCAGCCCGCGTCCGGCAACACACCAGTGTTGTAAGTCTAGTAGTTCATTAATTAACAACTTATATTATAGATTAATCTTTGATTATTGAATACCTTAATTGATGTTTGATTGGGGGATTGATTTAAAACACACAATTGAAATAAAATAATTTGTTTTAAAATTTGTATCAAGTTCACAGTGTATTGTCTGTTTATTCGAGGAGTTTTGAATCCGTAGTTTAGAGGTGGTTTTGGGCTTGGTCAGGTGAACCGTAACTATGAGACAACTCATTTCCCAAACTTTTCAACTAAATCGAACCATGATTGATCTCTTTAGATCCAAGATGGCCGCCAAACGGACCACTTGGGACAATATCTACGAAGATGTCGTAAGCCTTAAAGACTTACCGAAACTTGGTCTTATGGCCATGGTTGTGCTCAGGATGAGTCTAAAATGGATTCTTATGCCAAAAAGTTCTTTGTAGAACCTAAAGCTTAAGAACCCTTAATCAACGTTAATAAATCACCTTCATGAGTTCTTTTGCAGAAACACACCATACCTTTCATCTATATATTTTAAAGGATTTTTATAGAACCAACGGGACCATTACTACTGCCTTTCACTTGCTTAGTTTCGTCAAACATACGAAAAGAGCAATATAGCATCATATTTAGGGGTAAGGTTCTGACCCAGAGCTTGCACTATAAGGGTTCCACTCTCTCCAAATAAACTTTGACCTCTCGCCGCGCCCTCCTTACAGAATCTTCAGATGCCGCTCGCTTCCTCCGTCTTAATCTTTTTTCATGTATATGTCTTAGATTTTGGTCATTTAGACCCCCCCCCCCCAAATAAATTGCCAAAGACCACTGCATTTGTTAGAAGAGGGAATCAAAAAGTTTAAGCCTCACCAATAGCTAGATCAATGCATTATGGACTGTCGTACTACGGTTTTTATCTACTTTGAATGGCTAATTTTAGGATATACGTAAATAAACTATTAATTTGTAGATATCAACGCGTAGAATAATTACATAAAGTTAAGTTAAAATTGGCATATTGGGAAGTTTACTGACAACAGGTTGGTATCGTATGATAGAAAATTGGAATAAAATATCAATTGAATATAACAGCTTAAAAACTAGCTAACCGTTACTCAAACTTGTGTTTTCATCACTGTTTACATAATAGCTTTTACTGAATTACTAGTATTATAAACACTTAGAGAGAACATCGTACGTGCAAATGTGGAGGGCACTTCACTGAAGCACATTAGCTCCACTGTCATTATTTCCGAGTTTAATGTGGATTTTTTCCTATAGATATGTATTTAGGTGTGTTAGTAATTCTAAATTGTTACAGACATGCAAAAAACCTGATTTTCGTGATTTTGTTTTTATTTTCTGATTTAGCAAATCACTGATAGTGCCTTATTTCTCAATAAACTTAAGCTAAAGGCTACTTACATGTAAACGAGGTCGACATCTCAAGGGCAGCTATACGCATGGTATTTGTATTCAAAATGTCATGGGTTCGAATCTCATTTGTAAAATTAACAAAATGTAATATCTTTGTTGTGTAATATAGTATGTGTGTAACGTGTAAATGTAAAACAGATGGAGGCTTAATTGGCATGATTGGTAAGAAGACAGCACTGTAAAACTGACTAATGTAGGCCTCCAAGTTAGTCAAAATGGAGCTAAATGGGTACCGTCTGGACTAATTTTATTTTAGTCTGGCTGACCAGTTTTGGTTTTCAGTGTACTTCAACTCAAGTCAGATATACGATAATATAAGTGTTAACTTAAATAATAGTAATTACTCAATAATATTCAGTGTAACCCGATCGTACTTAGTATAAGTTAAGTTTGAACTGCTAAAACGAATATTGAAAGGTAACTTAGTTCGAATTCGATTCGAATTAAAGCTACATAAGAAGTAAAGCTGATTTTAATTGTTTTTGAGTTTTCTGATGAACCTCGTTAGCTCTTGTTTCTGGATAATCTACTAGATTTGTTTGTATTTCAGCAGGTCAAGCACAGTTTAAACATTTTATTTTGTGGAATTTGTTAACGTTATTGAGTAACATAAAGTAAGTAAAACGAACGAAAAAGAATAAAGTAAAAGTAACTACATAATTTACTGACAAATTATGTGCTTGTAACATAAATAAAACGGGTACCTCAAAATGGAATGGGTTATGCACCCATCTGCACTGGGATTCATCGCCTTTCCATATTAGTCTAGCAGATTTCATGGGTTCCCATGCAACCCCTTATAACTAAATTCTAGCATGATTATTAGGATCTCTACGACGCGACATCTTCTTAAAGATTTTTGATGATACCAAAATCAAATATTGTCCCAAGGGGTCCGTTTGGCAGCCATCTTTGATCTAAAGAGATCAGTCATATAAAGTGGTTCGATTTAGTTGAAAGATATCGCAAACTGGTGGAATGAATTTCTTACATAGCCTGCTAGCCCTACACACGACCAAAACTCGATAAAACTCAATGAGCTGAGGCTAGAAAATGCACTTAGTCCAAAAAGATACGGATGACGTCATCGTACCAACACTCATTTGGGCACGAAATGAGCGCCTCCCTCGTTGTTTGCCATCCCTGCTCATGGGAATGGTGCGCCGGAGGCCCCGGGTTCGAATCCCGCCACGGAGGTGCAATCTTCGTTAGCTTCTATCCCTTTACCCCTTCCCTTCCTCTCGGCTAGAAACCAAAAGGCTGTTAGAGGGGTCAATGATGGCTGTCTGGCTGGGATGTCAAAGGACTCACAATCCACTTTGCACTAATCTCTTGCAAGTTTGGATGGCCAAATAAAAAACTTAGTTGCGTTATGTGTGATATGTGTGATATTGTTATGACGTCTCGTGGATGTCAAAGGTCAGAAATACCTTTCAAACACAAATAAATGAGCCTTTTGCACAAGTGATCTGAATTTTATAATATAACAGATTTAATGATTTTTAATCAGAATGGTTCAAGAATTTGGTATGTCCAAAACATAATTACAATAACAAATTTACATGATTTATAAACTTAGATACTTTATATTTCAAGTCCTCATAGTGTCCTGTGTCGCAAGAAGCGTTGCAGTTCAACGAAAATGACAGTATACAAAGTCACACTTATATATCCTCAGTTAATATTCCATTGGAATCCTCTCAGTCCTGAAGATAACTTTTGTCCAGCAGTTTAAGACGACAAGGTTGAATAAGTCCCTCGACGACACTAATATTCCACAGTAACCAAAATCCAGGTATTCCTTTCCACCATCAGTCTGCCGCTAATGTCTCATTTAGACCACAAACGAAACTGGAAGCTCCAATTAGCCACTAGGGGGTTCCCCTGCTCTCTTTTTATCATAAACAAAGTACTTTTCCCGTGAGAAATCTTTTCTCAAATAAAATTGAAAATAATATTTTTAATCACAAAATGGAGGCTATATAACATCCTCCCCCTTAAAAAAGAAAATTGAATGAAATTAACATTTTCCAAAATCTGGCTTTATATATACCTTTAACCATTCTTTGGTTAATTTTACATACAGTTTACACAGTGCAAATTTTACACTTCTTATAATGTTTTTGCATTGCTGCCTTCAGTCTATATTACAAGTTGTAATATTAAATGTCTTAACAAAATTTAGGCAGCTCTGGACAAGGTATCAGCCAATACATTTTCTTTTTCTTTGATATGCGGTCTTATGTCCAGATTGTATTCTTGTAGAGTTAAACTCCACCTGACGAGTCTCTGATTTATATGTACACTAGAACTGGGTGCACTGTTGTACTCAAGTACACTTCAAAATTTTGCAATGACAATAGCAATGCAAGACATTCTTTCTCAATTGTTGAATAGTTTTTCTGATGTTTGTCAAACTTCTTAGAGTAATAACATACAGGATGATCTACATCATTTTCATCTGCTTGCATGAGAACTCCACCATAGCCTACATCACTGGCATCAACTGCCAACTGGAATTGTTTCTGAAAGTCTGGCGCAAAACTGGCGCGTTCATCAAGATAGACTTGATTTTCTCAAACGCTTTTTGGCATTGCTCTGACCACACACATTTTGCGTTTTTCTTCAGAAGGTTGGTCAGTGGACACGCAATTTCTGAGAAATTTGAACAGTATTTTCTGTAATAGCCGACCATACCTAAGAATCTCATGAGATCTCTTTTGCTTTGTGGTGTGGGGAATGTCTCATTTGCTTCAACTTTTGCAGTGATTGACCTAATTTGCCCATGTCCTACAACATGCCCTAAGTATGTGACATTTGCATGGCAAAATTCACTTTTCACCAGATTCACAGTCAAACCTGCCTGAGATAATTTTTCAAACAATTGATGGAGCTGTCTCATGTGTTCTTCCCATGTTTCGCTGTACAAGGAGATCATCCACATAGGCTTCACAATTTTCTATGTCTGCAACTAATCTGTTCACTAGTCTTTGGAATGTCGCTGCAGAATTTTTGAGACCAAATGCCATTCTTTTGTATTGGTATAGGCCATCGGGCGTACAAAAGGCGGAAATTTCTTTGGCATGGTCAGTGAGGGGAACTTGCCAGTACCCCTTCAACAAATCAAATTTGCTAACAAATTTGGCATTTCCAACTCTATCTATGCAATCATCAATCCGTGGGATCGGATATGAGTCAGTTTTGGAACAGAGGTTGACTTTCCGAAAATCTGTGACAAAACGAAATGAACCATCAGTTTTGGGAACCAGAATGCATGGGGAGCTCTATTCACTATTGCTCTGTTCTACTATACCATTGTCTAACATGTATTTCACCTCATTTCTGATATGTTGCAACTTGATTGGATTCATCCTATAAGAATGTTGCTTTATTGGATCTGAATTGCCTACATCGACGTCATGAGTTATGACATGTGTCTCACTGGGTACACCAGGAAATATGTTTTCCCACTTTTGAATTAATGCTTTTAATTCATCTTGTTGACCTTCTGGAAGATGACCTAGTTTCTTGTCTAAATTGGCAAGTATGTCAGAATTTTGCAATTTGACACCATAATCATTTTCTGTGTTTACAGTGCTGTCTTGTTCAGGTACTGACTCTATGATGTCATAATTTGCACACTCATCACTAACACTGGATGACACTACACACGCAGGCTTAACGGTATCACCTCTTTCATTATACTCTTTGAGCATATTTATGTGACATAATTGTCGACTTTTTTACGTCTACCTGGTGTTTTGATCACATAGTCAAGGTCTCCCACTTTGTTCTCAATCTCATATGGTCCAGAATACTTGGCTTGCAAAGGTATGCCAAAACTTTGTCACCTGGTTTGAATACTCTGTTCCTGGCATCTTAATGTCATACCATGTTTTCATTTTGACTGGCTCTGTTTGAGATTTTGTTTGGCAATTTCTGTGGCTCTTTGGAGCCTATGTCTGAATTGAAACACATAGTCTAACAAATTCACATCAGGATTTTCACACAACCACTTTTCTTTCAGTAATTTCAATGGTCCCCTTACTTTGTGACCAAACAACAACTCTAATGGACTAAATCCTAATGACTCTTGTACATGGTAGCAAATAACAGGAGATGAACTCCTTCATCCCAATCCCTCTCAAATTCAAAGCAATAGGTTTTGATCATTGTTTTCAATGTTTGATGGTACCTTTCTAGGGGCCCCCGAGATTCTGGGTGGTATGCTGAACTGTACTGGGAAATTCCCAACTGGTCCATCACTTGTTGGAACAAACCTGACATGAAATTTGATCCTTGATCAGACTGAATTGATTTTGGAAGGCCTACCATGGTAAAAAAAACTTGGTTAGAGCTTTCACAATATTGTGCCCTAATATTTCTCAGGGAATCTTGTGGAAGCTCACATGATGGTCAGTAAATACCGATTTCCTGACTTGGTCTTTGGAAGTGGTCCTATGCAATCTATTAACACTTTTTTTTTTTTTTTTTTTTTGTTCAGGTACTGACTCTATGATGTCATAATTTGCACACTCATCACTAACACTGGATGACACTACACACGCAGGCTTAACGGTATCACCTCTTTCATTATACTCTTTGAGCATATTTATGTGACATAATTGTCGACTTTTTTACGTCTACCTGGTGTTTTGATCACATAGTCAAGGTCTCCCACTTTGTTCTCAATCTCATATGGTCCAGAATACTTGGCTTGCAAAGGTATGCCCTTGTATTGGAAAAAGTGCCAAAACTTTGTCACCTGGTTTGAATACTCTGTTCCTGGCATCTTAACACTTACTGTGCTCAAGTGATCGAGATCTCGATCAAAACATGTGGCAGGTATTATAAAATGCTGCCTTTGTGTACATAAGAGGTGTTAATGTCATACCATGTTTTCATTTTGACTGGCTCTGTTTGAGATTTTGTTTGGCAA
The DNA here is from genome assembly GCA_023653785.1 of Ophioderma brevispina. NCBI lineage: Eukaryota > Metazoa > Echinodermata > Ophiuroidea > Amphilepidida > Ophiodermatidae > Ophioderma > Ophioderma brevispina. The sequence continues at coordinate 42,571 of JAMKCH010013763.1, read as the reverse complement.
TTTCTGTGGCTCTTTGGAGCCTATGTCTGAATTGAAACACATAGTCTAACAAATTCACATCAGGATTTTCACACAACCACTTTTCTTTCAGTAATTTCAATGGTCCCCTTACTTTGTGACCAAACAACAACTCTAATGGACTAAATCCTAATGACTCTTGTACATGGTAGCAAATAACAGGAGATGAACTCCTTCATCCCAATCCCTCTCAAATTCAAAGCAATAGGTTTTGATCATTGTTTTCAATGTTTGATGGTACCTTTCTAGGGGCCCCCGAGATTCTGGGTGGTATGCTGAACTGTACTGGGAAATTCCCAACTGGTCCATCACTTGTTGGAACAAACCTGACATGAAATTTGATCCTTGATCAGACTGAATTGATTTTGGAAGGCCTACCATGGTAAAAAAAACTTGGTTAGAGCTTTCACAATATTGTGCCCTAATATTTCTCAGGGAATCTTGTGGAAGCTCACATGATGGTCAGTAAATACCGATTTCCTGACTTGGTCTTTGGAAGTGGTCCTATGCAATCTATTAACACCCTACTAAACGGCTCATCAAATGCTGGTATTGGTTGCAAGGGAGCAGTAGGAATTTTCTGATTGGGCTTGCCCACCATTTGACATGTATGACAAGTCTTACAATACTCAGACACATCTTTTCTGAGTGTAGGCCACCAAAAATGACTCCTAATTCTGTCATGTGTTTTTCTCACACCTAAGTGTCCTGCCATGGGACTATCATGGGCTATGCCTATCACTTCCCTATGGTATACCTTTGGCACTACAATTTGATGCACAACCTTCCATTCTTCATCTGCAAGTGCATCGGGTGGCCGCCATTTTCTCATGAGGACACCATTTTGCTTGTAGAAACACACAGGAATTTGCTCGGCTTCCTGTTGCGTCAATGCCCTCTCACCTAATTTCCTAAGTGCTGGGTCATTGCGTTGCTCATTTACCAGCTTGTCATGGCTTAAAGGGTCTCCTTAACAGTCCCTTAACTCTATCATGCTCAGCGGCTGGATTTTCATTGTTTACTAGCTTGTAACTTTTTTGTGCTCAGGGGCTGGATTTTCACTAACAGGGAATTTAGTCTCCCCTGAAGAGGGAAGATGACCTCCAAATTCCTCTAACTTTGAGAGAAAAGTATCATCTAATTTTGGGACCAATTCATTCTCGACGCTCTTCCTCTATTTATGAGTATTTTGACTCATCACCAGTTCACTGTTTTCCTGTGAGGCTTTCTGGTCATGACCCCAGATACGCCACTGGACTCGAGAAGGTTTCCGCTTTTTGCAAACGCCCTATTTTTTTTCCAGTCAGTTGTCATAATTCCTGAGAGCGAGGGGGGGGGTATTAGCCGCCAGGGCCAGCGGCAACCTTCTCCCTTTACCTTCTCTCTTCCACTTTCCTTTCCCTCTTCTTTTTTCGCCTTTCTCTTTCTCCTTCCCTCTTTTTCTATATCTTTTCCCCCTTCTTCTCTTCCCTCTTTTCTTCTCTTTGATATCTTCCTTCTCCCCTTTTTCTTCCCATTTTGGCCCCCTTCCCCATTTTTTTTGTCGGGGGGGGGGGGGGGCACTTCCCCCCTTCCCCCCCCACTGGTTACCACTGAATACTACTGACTTATTTTTCCGCCAAATCGGTAAAACTGGCTCTCGACATACCGTACCTTTGCAACGATAGATTCACATAATAATGTGACCTATCAAATATGAAACCCCTTAGTTTATGCACTGTGGATGGTACAATCTTTCCTTAAAAATATCCCCAATTAACAGGATTAAGCTGAGGATTTCTTTGGTACATAAATTGTGAAAGGTCTACTTCGTATTGGAGCAAATACAAATTCAGCGTGTGTTTTATATTGTAAGATAACAAATCAAATCACTTGTTTTCACTTTTAGAATTTTCCTGTAGCGAAACTGCGACGGTAAGAAATATAGTGTCTATCTATATATGCAATCACTATCCTATGACCTTCAAGAGAATCCAACATGTTTGTCTTGTTACACCAGATGAAGATCACAACATGCACATTGCAACTCAGGCCCCCATAGCCATGAATTTATTTGGGGGTGCGTATTTTCCAGAATGACCTTTCGAGCGCGAAGCTCAAGAACTAAGGGTGGGGTTCAGGTCCAGGGACAAGCCTCTGTGATTTTGACAATGTTGAACATTAATTTGCCGGCACCCCTCATTGAAAATGGTCTGGGGTTGTTCCTGGTTCATGTACAAGAATGCACTTGTTTAAAGTCCTTAGTGTTTTAATCCTGCTGTCGGATGAACCATGACAAACCAATATGACACACACACACCCACACACACACCCACACCACACTCACTTCACAAGGCAAAACTTCAAAAATTTATTTCATCATTTAAAAAAATGTAAAACTGCAACCACAACAGTGGAATACCAAAAATAACAAAACATGAACATATTAACAACATCCCCATTGGGCAATGAGAAACGCCGTTAAGGGCACTTGCTCAGGATTAAGGAAAGCAACCTTTCAATTAGGTAGTTTTATTTTTTTTATTATTCAAAATAATCACCACAATATCTTTAAAGCAAATAGCACAGTTTTTTGAAGAGCACTCCAATTTCAAACTGAATTTGAGATTTTCGATAAATTTTAGGTAAATTGGCCTAGTAAACTATACCTGTGAATGGTAAAGCTCGAACTTCCGTGTTGCAAAAGATGATTTTGTAATAAATAATTCTATATAATATTAAAATATCGGATCCCGATAATTCAACAGTCGCTGAAAACCGTAATTTCATATGCACTAGCTAGAATAGTGCCATATACGTGTCCAACGCTCATCCCATTAGCTGTTCTATGGTTCACGCACGTCAAGTAGGATCATTTTTGTGAGATTGTGCCATTCATTATGGACAATACAGAGTTTCCATGGTTTTCAACGCTGGCCATTGACATTTGGATCGGGGATCCCCAAATCTAATCACAAAACCCTTATTTTTATGACGCATTCCACTTTTGAGAATCCTGGTTCATAGTATCCTTGTTGTTCCTGTTACGGTCCACCTTGACCAAGGCCAAACACCTCAAACTACGGATCAAAACTCCTGAATAAATAGAAAATACACTGTGAACTTTATTACAAATTTTAAACAAAGATTTTAGTTTCATTGTGTGTTTAACTCAATCTCCTATTAACATCGATTAGGTATCAATACATCAAGAATCAATCTCTAATAAGTTTTAATTAACGAACACTAAACTTACTACTCCCTGGTGTATGCCTGGCGACGGCGGGCTGCAGCGAGATTACAATTACGATGCCGACCTTGCAAAGACTCTGGCGAATATTCCAGCGCAAAACTCAATTTCCAATAGTGGGCCGTGTCCACGGACGACTTGTCCTTCTTGAAGAAAACCAGCTCCTAATGACTCCCGATGCTCGGAGGCTACCTAAATATAAAGTCCAAAAGTTTTGTTATCTTGTTTATTCCTTATCCTTGGATAACTCAGAGCCACGGAATACAACCCGAACCCGCTACACAATCGGACTAAACTGCTGGAGCTGAGACTATGACAATGTCCACTACAGAAGACTCTGTTTGACTGCGATTACTGTCGTTGTCAACTTGGAAGTTCTTGCTAATACCTGGAGCGATGTTAAAAATCTTAATAACTTGGAGTAATATGTTGTGATACTCTGCCTCATCTTCTCTCACCGGGCTTTAACTATATCCTCTCAAACATTCTAGACGGATCTGGTCCTTTCTATGAGTCCTGTGCTAAATATAGTCCATTATTCATAAGTCTGGAATCTGCGTAATGCCTCAACCATTCCACATGTACTGTAATAGATTTCGGATCTCATAAGCAGCTACTCACTGACTGTTTAATTATACCGCAGTGCGCCACCTATCTTCATCAGTAAAACCTGGTCTGGTCAGTTTTCCTGGACTTGAGTTAACACCAGAACCTTCTAAACCTTCTAATGAAATAACTAAGGTTCTAGACGCTCTTATCTCTTTTCTCTCTTTCTCCGGTTTTTCTGTTTTCTTCGAGATCCTTCTGGTTCATTCTATTTCTTCACACACACCAGTTTTTGCACACCCAAACCAGGTTATTTTAATATACATAATATTTTTTAGACTAATTTATAAATTTTTATGTGCTAATTTTGACTTAATCCTAACTCAGGTGAAATAAATCATCCTGCAAATTCCTTTGGGCCTGTACATTCCTATAAACGCCCCTGCTCGAATAAACGCCCCCTACGATTTTTGGATAAAAAACAATTCCCCACGAAAATGGAGTTTAAAGCCTTACTACTCACATGATTTCAGGGCGGGACTGTCGTAATCTATCATAATCGCTGTTGTACACAGTTGTAATAGTTTAATTAGTAATGGAACTTTGACCTCGGGAGGTTCAAAAACAGCGTCCCCCTGCTCGTTCGTTTGTATTATTGATAATCAGCGAAAATTACGCATGTGTATGGTGATTTTGCCGGGATTTTTTGACTTTCCATTTTTGACTGTAATAAACGCCCTCACTTTTGGAAAAATGCAAAAACGGCCCTGGGCTTATAGGAACAATACGGTAATTACTAGACACACACGTGGTCTGAATCTCACAAATTTGAAAATTGGGGGCGCTCTTAAAACAATGTCTATTATTGCTTTAAATCAGAGGATTAAGGATCCAGATGCCCCTACATTGTTAGAAGTAATACAATCCTTGAATAATGTCCCACTTGCACAAGACAGAATAGGCTGGTGAGGAAGAGAGTTATAGTAGGACCAAATCAACACACCTCTCAACCTCAGACCTGTGAATAGAAATGCTAATATGATCCTATCGCATGATATGATAATTAGCTTCTTGAAGCACTGGCCCCATATGACTGTGATCTCTTCAACCTCGTATCTTGAACACCACACATAACCCATCCAGCAGTATATTAAACATAAGTGGCATAAAATGACCCCTAGATGATCTTTGACCTTTTTAATCTCGAACACTTCATATGATCAACCCTTTTAAGGATAGTATATACAATGGCATTTCTGTGCTGTGCTGTATTTTAGCATTTTTTTACATTACCTAATAACCCCAAGATGACCCATTGACCACGCATCCTCTGACCTCAATGACCCACCTCCTCCAGGATCAACTGAGAACTTGAAAGTACCATGCCATTTTTGTTAAAAGGTCCCAGGAAATGAGATATAAACCCTCTCCAAATTTTGTGGGACATTCCACTCCAATAAACAAGTCTTAAGCAGGGCCATAAAAAAGAATACACTACCAGTGACATCATTAAGTGTGAAACTATTGCTTATCAGCAGTGTCATGATAGATTCAAAACCAGTCACATGTAATTTTCTATTACTCTGAAAAATCTATGGTACCAACCCGGACAAATGATGTCACCCCTCACCAACCCAAATACTAAAGGCTTTCTGGTCCCTCCTTGTGGACTTTGACACAAACCCATCATTCGATTGAATTTCCTGGGACCTTTAAAGAATCCTTTTAACAAAAATAACCTCAAATGACCCCTAGAAGATTTTTGACCTCATTCCTGACACCCCTGATATATCCCACCCAATGATCATTCTTACAGAATGTCATGACAATGGCTAAAGGGGGGGGGGGTACTCAGTGAACACCTCTAGGTAGGTACATATGTGCAGCCATATTGGTCGCATTTTCACCCCTTAATATAACAATGGGTTGTTTTTCCCACCATGCTACTATATAGATGGGTCATTTTTGAGGTCATTGCTACTATATAAATGGGTCCATTTTTACATTTTTGGTCACAATTTTCTATGAAAATGGGTTTATTTTTTCTGATTTTCAGTAAAATCATAATGAAAATTGTTGATTTTTCTGATTTTTGGGAAGCACCTCGGGCCCTCTACTGACCTGCCCATAGAGCCCGCCAGTGTGCTGGCACTCGGCTTGGTCACTGGGGTAGTGAGGGTACTTCTTGATAGACTAATTTGACTCAAAATTACATGCTTTGCAGGACTTGTGACTAAACATTAATCTCCCTTTAGGGCTTATCATTACCAAAATGTTACACCACCTGTTTTGATCTTGTCCAAAATTGTTTTAACCCATCAATAACAAATCTTGAAACCTAGATTGTTACTGTAAAAGTGATAATATTCGCGCGTGTAATTTTTTTGCGTTTTAGCAATTTTTAAAATTTTTGCTTGTTTTTAAATTCGCTCTTTTCAGCTATCCTACATAGACCTACACACAAAATAAGCATTTTCGCGGGTTTTTAATTTTGCGCAAGCTCAGAAGTGCGCGAAAAGCGCGAAAATTAATGTAGCGCAAAAATTTCCACTTTTACAGTAGTCTATTACTTGAACGCATCTTACCTTCTGCTTCTCTTACAAATTGGGGTTTCTTCATTTAGACCCTGTTGGATGCTGGTTTTGCTTTGTTCAGGGCCATTCGCCTTCTAAAATTGTCACTTCATCTACTGTAAAGTGGAAATTTTTGCGCTACCTTAGAAACTATCAGTGATTTGAAAAATAATTGAAATGTGCAGGAATAGCTTCAAATGTGAAGATAAGTCCTGTAGGAATTACTCATAAGTGAACCTTTTACAGCTGTAGAATTAACAGAAAATGAAGAAAACGGCAGTGTTCCAAGATAAAATTCTCCATTCAATTAACTTGTTGTAGTAAGGTGTCCGTTCGGACAGTAATGACTAAATCTCTGAATATCTGATTCTGTCCTTATTAGGTTGCTTCTGGTCCTTATCATTGGCAGAGTATGTTTAGGATACCTGTACTTGTTACGTACATGCAACAAGCTGATTTTTGATGCTTTTTTCGATTTGCTGATTTAGCAATCACTGAGTGTCTTTAATTTTCGCGCTTTTCTGATCTAGCGCATAATTCAAAAACTCCGCAAAAATTTTATTTTTGTGTGTAGGTCTATTTAGGATAGCTGAAATAGCGAATTTAAAAACAAAAATTATCATTGTACAGTATTTCATGACAAAATGTCACAAAAAAAAATGGCCATATTTAACACAAATGTTCTTAGCTATCCATTACTACAAGTTTCCAATATAATAAGCAAAACCCTCACTTCAACAAAAATTGGGAGTGTGTTGTTTGTTTACATCCTGTTAAAACAGGGAACTGATATGGCTTTAAAGGTTCACTCAAATTTCCCCCCCCCCTTAGCCTTGACTTCACCACTTATGCAATTCATCTCTTTCGATCAATTTTCTGATGAGTCTCAGAAAAACAATTGATCAGTTATTTAAAAATGAACTTAAAGGGGCATTTCGTGATCAATACACCATAACCTTGTCCCCCCCCCCGACTTACCTGAAAAAAGTTGAGATTTGATATCATCTGAACCGCTAGCCGTAGTAAATAACCAGGTGTACCAAATATTACGTGAAAATTGGTCGTATTTGTAAGAAATTCGAGATTTTTTGTATTATCGTCCGGAAGACGGACAGAAATTAAGCACCGTGCCTATGGTACCCCAAAAAATTGGAAACAAAGAATTGCTCATAACACAAACCCTAATTAATCCGAATCACCTCAAATTTTGTGATAAGCTTTTCGGAAGGATATCTAGTGAACATGAAATAAACTGAATGTGCTGGAATCACGAAATACACCTTTAAAGACACTATCAGTGACCACACAGATATTCAAAAATCTTTTTGAAATTTGCAGGACTGGCTTACAGTGCGGGAGACGTCTCTACAATCTCGTAAATTATTTTTTCTGACAAAAAAATTGATAGAAAGCTAAGAAAACAGCTTATTCAAATAGATTTAATCCGTTCATTTATGTGTTGTAGCAGTGTCCGTACGGACAAAAATGACTCAAATATCTGATTTTGTCCTTATTAGGCTCCTTTTGGTTCTATCACTTGTAGGTATGTTAGGATACCTATACTTTCTACGAACGTGCAAAAACCTGACTTTTTATTATTTTTTTTATTTTCTGATTTAGCAAATCACTGACAGTGCCTTTAACTGCATCATAAAAATATGGTCTAGTATATTTTATTGAATACATTTTATCAAAAAAATTAATCAAATTTTATCAACTACATTGCATTGCAAAATTTGTATCAACTAAATCTTGTCAAATCAGGTCTGTATGAAGGGGTGCAGTAGCACCCTCCAAATTCCACAAGGGGCAAAAGGTCCACTTGTGTTGATTTTTTCCATTAGGTCCCCAAAAGCTAGAGAAATATGACCAAAAAAATTACTTTTTTCTTGATGAGAAGTTTACAAAAGTCTAAAAAAAGAACATTTTTTAGGGGGTAGGTCCACCTTTTTACAAAAAGGACCACTTTTGAAGTCCCACACTCTCTAAATAAATCCTGTGTACAGCCCTGTATCAAATAAATTTCATCTCATTGACTGAATTTTATTAACTACATTTCATCAAAAAATGTTATTGACTAAATTTTGTCAATTAAATTTCATTTAAAAAAATGCTGTCTAAAAAAAGTTATCAATGTTTTACACGGTACTACATTAATCATTTGAAAACTGAAAAAATATTGCCTTTATGTTTAAGAGTGGGTGACCCGATCACAGTCTGATGTAATATTTTCTCCTTCACACGGAGGCATATCACTAAAAAATCTGATTACAAATTTTGAGCTTAAATCAGTCCAGCTATCAGGATAGTATAAGGAAAGTGGGTGTTAATTATTGTGGTTGACCACATTTGAACAATTTGTTCATAACATCAAAAGTCAACATTTCCCTTGCCTTCACTGGGCTAATGAGAAAAATATGAACTTTCTTCTGATACTAAAATCTCAATTTGTCGGCCAGGTCACTCATCTTTAAGAACAAACTTTGGCAAAAAGCCAAGAATTCAACTAGTCCACCTGCTAACTATATACTCTATCATTTACAACATATTGCATGAAATCAGTACCTCATTGAGTATGCTTCTGGGTGGCACTATACCTCAAAATTGTCTGCAAAAAAAATATGTTTCCACTTTCGCTAGATTGCTTGTTTTGTCATGGGGGGGCCAATAAAGTTTGGTCACGTGTGTGACTTCCCAAAGAATGGCCCTTTTGTGGGCTGTTTTGCCAATTGTTCAATGTTGTATTAATTTTAATTAGAAAGCATGCTACTTCTCACACTTGTCCTAGGGATATTGAAAAACTCAAAACTTATTAGCCTGTACTCAATCTATAAAGCCCAGTTTACACGATGCATTTTTTTACACATGCATGCAGGCCAGTTTAGATGGTGCGCAAAGTGGGCCTTTTCTCAAATGATGTGACCAAAAAAGGTCAATGGCATTCAGGGTTGGTAGTAGGATTTCAACAGTTTAACAGAGAGAAAGACTAAAATTATTATAATTCTGATTTCAAGTATCAACTGTTCACCACAGATTAATTACTGGAGCATCATTCTGAAACAAATGGACTTTAATTAATGCAAGTTTACAAGTGCCATTTGAATGTCATTATAGATAGAAGCACTAACAGCCAAAAAGAACCCAAACTTCACTGACAATTACTTTTAAAGACAAATACTTATTTGTTAAATAACAGTGTAGGTTAAGTATTATAAGATGCAAAACAATCATTTTCCCTCCTTTTTATAATTCAGCTAATTTTCCTTGCCTTCATTTTACACTGCTAGCAATGTTATATGTTGGTGTTCAGTTAGCAGCTTGAACTTGAGTCTGTCCCTTTTAGTGCAGTGTACCAACTCCAGTTGCCCTTTTTCTATGGACACAATTGGTCCAAATTTTATTGTCTCCCTTTGGGAACATCAAATCTATGCATGGAAATAGAACTTGCTCTAAATGCATCAAAAATTCAGGGCATAATGACCCATGCATAGTCCAGTTTAGACATGCATTTTTTCCATGCATTACTCTCCTGAGGATCTCTTGGCAGAAATGCATGCACGAAAATGCACCATGTAAACTGGGCTTAAGGCTATAGGATCCACTATAATTACTGTTTGAAGACTAGTGTAGAAGAACTTATAGGTGTGTGACCCAATCCACAATCTCAGCGCCCCCCCCCTTCCTTTACCCCATCAAAAGTGAGATTTTGGTATCAGAAATTTACCCATATTTTTCTCATTACCCCAATGAAAGCTAGATACCGATTTGTAATTTGGACATGCTTCTATGTGAGGAATAAAACATCATGAAAAATTGGACCACGATTGACTCGCATACCTCTAAGTGCAAATTTATATAATTTTTGAAAAGGAGAACTTTGCTACAGAACAATATTTAGACACAATAAAATTCATATCTCATCCAGTTATTTTGTAATATTTGAAAACAAATTTTAAAGTTTTGAGCAATTTCTAGACATGATGGGCAAAAAAATCTATGAAGCGGATTCAGAACAAATAACTTCCTTAAAGGTCCATGGCCCGATCGCTAATAACCTCGTCCCCAGGAACCCTAGATTTTACCGGAAGTGGTCAAAATTTTGGTATTAGAAAGAAGCTACTATTTTACGGTAGACGTTTCATATAGAAGTTCCATTGATGCAAATGAGGTATTGCCATTCATTCCGTCAAGCGCTACTGCACAACGTCGTACAGCGTCGTACTTCTATATGAAACGTCTACCTATTTTTCTCATTTTCCCTGTGAAATCTTAGGGCTAAAGGATGTTTTGTTTGGATGTTATGAGCGAAAATGTGCCCGTTTTTGGTCGACCAATATTAATTTTACACAGTGCTCTATGGGGATTGCAAAATCACGTTTTTAGCTCTCACCTCAAAACGGGTTGAAATATCGGCGCGAAACTTTACAGATGGGGTTTTGGGGTGAAGACCATTCTATCAAGATGAAAAACTTATAGACTTAAATCGGGCCATCCCCTTTAACCACCTTTCACCTGGTAGAATAACAATGCTTTCCAATCGATAGATCTGGTATGCGACTTCAAAAGCAACACATTGGGAGTGTGCTTTCAAAATGTGACAAAGGCAGGGCAAGTAAAAAGTGGATTATCAAAGTGATGTCATTGTGTCAAATTAGCATCACATGAGATTTATTTGCCAGTCTTGCCAAGTAATTGCTCAAAATGCAAGCTTTTTTACCAAAATTACTGGATAATATGTTTATGTACCTATCAAAAAATGCCCCGGACCCTGGGTACCCGGGACTTGCACACGAGGTGTGTTTTTGAAATGTTAAACTCCCTGGCCATGTCCCGGATCTGCGGGGCAACATTTTTATGTCAAACCCCGGCCAAGTCCCGACCCTGCTAGCCGGGTAATAGCGTCAAAATGCGTCAAAACCGATTGTGCGATTCATTTTTGATTATGCTGCTTTCAATCTTGTGTATTGTAGCTTTGTCGTACTGCGTTTATACGTTTTTGTAGAAACTTGCGCTTCTGTTTGTCCTGACCCAAAATCCCAGCTTTTTTTTACATGCGTGAACTCCTTGAACAAGTCTTGGCATACGCCTGGTACACCCGGGCAAAAAAAGGATCAACTCCCCGGCTATCAGGTAGTGCAAGTCCCGGCCATCCCCGGGTACCCGGGGCATTTTTTGATAAGATGTTTATTTGATTGTTTCTACACAACTAGATTCTTACTCATGGTGTGCCACAGAGCTTAAACTACACAGCCAACTTCTTCATAGGAGTAGCTTTAGTACCTGTTGAGTAGCCACAGAGTATCCACCCACATGGGTACCATATTGTTGGCTGCAATAGTTGGAGTATAATCATCCACAAAGGTACACATGCAGTACCTTAACCACTGGTCACTCCATGGGGGAGTACCTGTGAAGGTTCTCCTGAGCAGCTGCAGAGGTACTCCACTACTGGTGGCCTACATGTGTACCTGGCAGTCACCTGGCAGGCAACAGCAGCGTACACTATGTGATGGGTTCTGGTAAACATAGCTGTTGTGCACTCAGTGGCTTGTGTACTTCACAAGTACTTAGCTGTAGGTACTGCATCAAGGGTAACAGCACATTTTTTGAAGAGCACCCCCAATTTTCAAAATTTTTGCACAGTTAATGTTGGTAATTGTCTAGAAAACTATACCTGTGAATGAGAATGCTCAAAAACGTGTATTTATCATAAAATAAGCGGGTTTGTAATTAGAATTGGGATCCCAGATTGTACTTAACGGCAGAGCTTGAAATGCCAAGTTTATGTCTGTCCATGATGAAATAATGCCACCTCAAGAAATGACCTCTAACTTGACTTGCTTGAACCAATAAAACAACTAATAGATGAGCGTAGACATGTAAATGGCACTATTTCCCGGCTACTTCATATTGGAAGGCTGTTTCCAGCAGCCGTTTAATTATTATCGGAGATCTCCGATAATTATTTTAACTACAAAACTCCTCCGTTTGCAACACATAGATATTTTCGAGCTTAACCATCCACAGGTATAGTTTACTATTCAGTTACCAATACAACTGTGTAAAAATCTCAAATTTTTTGGAAAATTGGGGGCGCTCTTCAAAAAATGTGCTAATATTGCTTTAAGCACCCATGGTGGAGTACCTGTGAAGGTTCTCCTTAGCAGCTACAGAGGTACTCCACTACTGGTGGCCTACATGTGTACCTGTCAGTCACCTGACAGGCAACAACAGAGCACACTATGTGATGGGTTCTGGTAAACATAGCTCAGATTTCAGGTAAGTTTTATTAACATTTTCATTCAGTCAGTACATTTCATAATTGATATTCATAGCTGTTGTGTACTCTGGCTCAAAGCCTGCTGCAAATAATGATAGAGGAAACGAACAGTTCTGATTTTCTCAGTTTACAAAATTTACATCATTTTCTTCCATAATCCATCAACACTAAACTACAGGAACACCCAAAATGGTTTAGTCCATAAAAATTGCACAACATAAGTGAAAATAATATTTATATCCCCTATACAAATCAAATCCAGAATGGAGTACCTAGAATAAATCCATCAAGTAGCCCCACCGAGATTTCAAACAGGGACCCTTGGCAATGCTTGGGTCCAAAGGCAAGCCCTCTAAACATTGTGACAGTACCACTACTTCCAATGTTTTGGGTTCCTATTTTCTTCATGTATAACTACGGTATCAATCAATATTGAATTTCTTGTAGGGAGGCTTTTTACTAGAGCAATTGATATCAGAGCTTATCAGGGTTAGTGGCGAGAATCAGTCGTTGATTCCAAAACAAATTTGGGAACCATCTATTCACTGGCTGGGTGTTAAGTTCTGAAGTTTACGAGAATCAACATTGATTCGCGCAAATCAGTGTACGAGAATCTTTGCGAGAATCGATTCTCGGATTCTCGCCGAAATTCTAGCCCTGCTTATGATTACAAGAATTGAGAAGAAAAGGATTTAACACCTCTGTGGACCACTGTGCAAGTGTAAATGTACATTTATCTATAACAAGAATATTTTGACTGTACACAAAATTTTGGATGTTTTGCACTACATAGGTCATGGAGTTGTTGACCGACCCTTCACAATGCATTGTGAAATTGCCAAGATTTGAACCCCAACATCTTATTGGTAAAGTGAATCCATTCCTTTATTGAGCAACATTTGTATGGCAGCAAGTAGGTAGCACATTCCGGGTAAGTTGTCGTTATTGCTAGAGAAGCTTCGGTTCAATTAAACTTGAGAGCTGGATTGACACCTGGAAAATATAATAAAGAAATTATCTCAGTTAGCTCAATTTTTAAAGTAAAAATTACAATAAATAACACTTCTTCTCTCCACTTCAGTCAAAATCACAAAGCAAATGGAATTTAAAAATGCAAACTATAATTTTGATTTAATGAGTGGGGATAATGGTATGTGACCCAAACAACAACCTTGGCCCCTACTTTACCCCAGAGGGTGTTCTGAGTCAATTCCACAATGCACTAGTTTTGGGAAATTTCACCTCAATAGGGTCATGTGATCACATAAAAATCCTATTCTTAACACATAAAAACCCTTTAAAGCTCATTTTAGCCCACAAAGCGATAGTACTTCGGGAATTTTTGCATGATTATGAAATATCTTGTGGTTCTTAAACTTTTGGAACACTTTTTATCCCTTTGTGGAATTTGGGGGGGGGGACCGCACCCCCCTGCGTACGGGCCTGAGTACTATATACTCTGTCATAATTCCTTTTCTCTTCCTCGAGACTATGCCAGCATTCCTGCCAGACAGAACCATGGCAACGCGCAAAGGAAATCCACAGATACGCGTTACACGCAGCAACCCTCGTGCATGTATGTAGATGCCTATTTCAGAAAAGGAATTGTGACAGAGACTATAGCACCTTGTGGGCTAAAATGAAAGTCACATTTTTTATGTGCTAAGAATAGGATTTTTGTGCGATCACATGACCTTATTGAAGTGATATATCCAAAAAGCAGTGCATTGTGGGATTGACTCAATACACCCTCTGCATCTGTACCTACCAAGTTACTTGATTCACTCAGCTGTTTCCCCTTCCCTTCACCCTCTTCTTCCTTTTCATTTTCAAAATGTAGCTCAAATCTTCCTCGTCTCTTCACAGGTTGTTGATGGGCATTGGTCAGTTTGACCTCAATGGTCTGGTTTTCCAGATGGTAACTTACTACTTCAGCTTCCTGTATAATGTGAGATGTCACAATTTAATGCTGTGAGGACTATACTTTGTTCAATCTCGAGTTTGAGGGTGACGTCATGACGCGACTCTGCATTCGCTCAAGCGTTTCGATTGTGCCACTTTTGTTCACGTGCATAAATGCAACAATTTCCAAAGTCCACGTACGTGCGTTTTAGGGTGCGAAACCTAACATGCACAGTGACGTCACCCTCAAACTTGAGATCGAACAGAGTATATGGTACCATTACCATGGGAGAGCATGGCCGACTGGTTAGGGTATTAGCTGTTTTTGCTGGTGGTTCTGATTTTTAAATTTTTTTTATGGACTTAGGAACTGAGTTTTGGACAAAAATAAGAGGTTGTGGAGCTGAAGAACTGGCAATCTTATCCAAAATGTCAGCCATACAGGGGTGTCTATTTTTCCAGAAAATCTGAATTGTTCCCCCTCCTTGCCACATTTTACCCAATTCTTTCCCAAAATTTAACATTGGTTCCATCAAATTCTTCCCCAAATGACCATACAGATAAATCCTATTTCCCCACCTCAGGGATGAATAACGGAAGAATAGACGCCCCTGCAGCCATGCAGCAAAAATGTGTGATTTTTGTGGAAAAGTAGGGATTTTAAGAATGAAAGCATACTTAACCCCACTTAACAGGGAGTCTTAAGAATGGCAAAAGATGCACAAACTGGGGGGGGGGGGAAGTCTTGACTTATACTCATACCTCCATTTTGGAACCGTATCCCCAGGTGTTTTTTTTTATATATAAATGAAAAGTGTGTTATTTATTTTGATTCAGTATGACTACTTACCTTGTATTCTGACACTTCAGGACAATAGATATTGGATAACTCCAGGACCTGAAGTGGGAAAATGGTTGAAATTCAATGTGAGGATAGGTATGTCAAACTTTTCTGTTGAAGGTTTATTCACCACTAGCTCTGATCCAAGGGCAGCTTTATCTTCTTAATATAACCAAGGCCTTGATTGTCAATGAGGGTAAATTTTGGAATCGGGATCAATTTAAAAGAAATATCTTTCTTATGTAAATCAAGTTTTAATCTCACTTGTGAAAAGTACAAGCTAAAATGTCTAATGATTCTGAATTGGAGGTACACAAGAGTCCTAATACTGACTTATACCTTATGTATAGATTCTTACTAATTGGCTAAACTGATCTACATGGCATGGAATGGTTTAACCATTCTCTAAAGTGTATTTTCCCAAGACCGATCTTCCAACCATGTGACCAAGCCGTTCCATTAGCATGGAGAGGAGGCTACTTACCAAGGAAAATATTGATAGAATTATTGGACTGAAAAAAGGCCACCACAAAAAATAATTACGTTAATCATATCCATTGTACGCTGACATTAACATCCATGTTACATGAGATTGCCCCTGATTACATTTACCTTACTGTATCGTTGAAATGTATAGACCAGTTAACAGCAATGTTTGTAAACATGTTAGGGCCTGGTATCTTGAAATAGGTCAGCCTGACTGTCACACACTGGGCAATTGTATCTGTTAGAATTTTAATACTATGGGCCATAACGATTCACAGGAATGGATTCGCAGGTAACAAAAGAAGTGATGTAGGATGTTAACTGGTCTATTACATAGACCCAATGTTATTTAACAAAAATCTTACCAAAAGCCTACAGACTAAAAAGTAAATCTTATTTATGCAGGACGTTGAAAGTAAGTAAATAAAAAATAAATGTAGCCTCTGCAATGATGGTAACTAGCCACACTCCATTGATTTTAAAAGATTATAGCTTTGTGATTCCATTCACTTGCCAATTTCACAGGTCACGATTTTCAAAGCCTTTTCATTTCAACTAATACGCAAATGATTGATTCCCGGGTCTTTTTAAATTGAACATTCAAAATAGCTGCTTCATTAATTCAAAAAGTATTCAGAATTGGTCGGTTGTAATAGGTTTGCACAGGGCAGCTTATACTTACTTACATAACAGTATACCTGTTCAGATTATAAATGACCGAAGGTTAGACAAAAGTGATATCTTTGGACAACTGGCAAATATATACCTGAAGACAATACATCCTTACTTTTGATCATCATCCCTGCCCATCCCAGCACCAAAGATCGCTCTTCAAAAAACGTACTATAGTGAAAGCAATAACAGCACATTTTTTTGAAGAGCGCCCCCGATTTTCCAAAAAATTTGAGAGTTTTACACGGTTGTATTGGTAACTGGCTAGTAAACTATACATGTGAATGGTTAAGCTTGAAAATGTCTGTGTCGCAAACGAAGGAGTTTTTTAGTTAGAATAATTAATATCGGAGATCTCCGATAACAATTCAACAGCTGCTGGAAACGGCCTTCCAGTATGAAATAGCCGGAAAATAGTGCCATGCACATGTCTACGCACATCCATTAGTTGTTTTATTGGTTCAAGCAAGTCAAGTTAGAAGTCATTTTCTTGAGGTGTCAGTATTTCATCATGGGCGGACGTAAACTTGGCATTTCCAGCTCTACCGTTAAGTACACTCTGGGATCCAATTCTAATGACCACACTCGTTTATTTTATGATAAGTCGCACTTTTGAGCATTCTCCGTTCGCAGTATCGTTTCCTAGACATTACCACATAACTGTGGCAAATATCAAAAATGTGCCGTTATTGCTTTAATGTACAGGTAAACACAATTTTGACAGCTGATTGTGAGAGGCACTCTCAAATGTCTGTTTTTGGCTTAAAGGGGGATGGAACGATTTAAGTCTATAAGTTTTTTCATCTGGATAGAATGGCCTTCACCCCAAACCCCATAGTCAACGTGTTTGCGCCGTTTTCAACCCGTTTTGATGTGAAGTAAACAAAATGTGATTTTGCAATCCCCTAGTTAGAGTACTGTGTAAATTAAATTGGGTCGACCAAAGGGCATATTTTGCTCACAAATCCAAACAAACCAAAATATCCTTTTTGCCCTAAGATTTCACAGGGATAAATAGCAATAGGACTTCTTCTGATATAAAATTTTTGACCACTTCATGTAAAATCAGGGGGTTCTGGGACGAGCTATGTAGCGATCGGGCCATGACCTTTAAATAATCCCCTTATTTAGGGTAACCATACCGGAGGTACACTCATCCAAAATAGCACTGTAAAGCGCTTGTCATGATGCATCTGAAATTATGGTTGTGAAATTTGTAAGGTCTTGACCTTTGACACAAGAAAACTTTAAATTGTGTTTGTGTATTTCCCTATGACATTGTTATGCTTTATGGACAATATATGGGGGCAGTTTGGAAAAGTACCATTAACTCCAAAGAGCAAATTATGATGAGTAAAACGGACTCTCCAAATTCAAATTTTGCCCTAAAATGAGCAAAAAAATGACCAAAAATGCCTTTTGGCCCAAAATTTGAATTCATTTGCATTATTTCTTATTTTCTTTCTTATTTCTTCAAAATTGGTTTTCCTGATAGAAAATTATTCTTTTTTCACGATGATCCAATTGAATACAAATGAATTGAATTCCTAGTCATAGTGCAAGGACGAAATGATGGGGTTTTCCATAAATTGACCTAGACGCCCTGGATAACCTCTAATGACCCCTAGTTTGACTCCACACAGTTACAAAATTTCACAACCATCATTTTCAGATGCACTGACAAGCTTTAACATGTGCTCTTGTGCTGAGTATTACCTCCGGTAGGGATACCCGACAACGTTTTGGCCCAATTTCCACTCTACTAATTACTCCTCAGGAAACCTTATTCCAATGTGTGCTGCTTGGAAAGTTACCTTGTATAGCTTTTGACCTCATCCTGGACCTAATTTACCAAGCAGCACTGCCCCTATGTGGTGCTTAGAAAATTAGTTTTTATTCCCTGCTTGGTAAATTACCCCTATATCCTTTAGGAAATGAGGAGAATAACTTCATCTTTAATTTCATATTTCTTTTCGTGGATCCTCTGCGGTACTGGTAAGATGTTAAAAATACGTTGATTGATAACTGTTAACATTAAACTTGCTCACACTAATACACTCGTACATTGTTGCAATCTTTTCCCGCGTCTAGGGGGCCAACACGAAGGTGGGACGTAGAATCGTCCTTGGTTCCCGGGCCACTCGCATGGACAGTGTCTACAGTCTTAGCATGATGTCTCCAACTTCAGATACTGGGAAGAACAAAAGAGGAAAAATACTTGACTTTAGACGTTGAAGGAAGCCCACAAAAATAAGGCCAAGGATCACAAAATGACATTTAAAGGACATGATTGGCAATGAACAAAAATTTGACATAATGAAAGTGACCTTACTAACTGGCAAGTTTAGGGCAATTTCTGACATCCCCGGCAGAATGTTCTAGCATGTTTTTTGCGACACAATTCAAGCATTCAGACCGGGATGCAGCATTGTAGCTTAGGGCTTGTAGTAAGATATTTCAATATCTGGCAAGTGCCAGAATGATATCTGGGATTAGCACATATTACAATAGGCATGGTCTGTGTCTGATGACAACATGCTTTTCAAGTTTTGGTAAATGCTGGAAGTAATGTCAGCATCCTTGTTCCAGAAATTGCCACAAATTTAAACTGCCACCTCCCCCATGGAAGTCTTCAGTCCTGTTTTTACTGTTTTTACAGAATGTAAACACCCAATTGGTTTCAAACTATGGAAGTGATTTCAAGTAAGGGTCCTTTTCATAGGTCAAATTTTTTTTTCATGCCTTATGTCCCTAAGAGAGAGGATGCCAAATTATTGTTAGTTGAATAAAAATACGTCTATGTGCGGCTGTTCGGTAAAATGACCCTGAAATAGGATCATCATCGTGCCCTACTTTGTGCTTCTTCTCGGTAAATAAAATTACTTCACACACAACGCTCACCTGGATCAAATTTCTGGGGAACGGTATATCTGCTTGGACTTCGACTTCACTCTGGACCTAATTTCATGAGCAACACATTATGGCTGCTGCTACAAGGGATTTCTAGCTGCTTTAAATAAGAAATGGAGTTTGATACTACAAACACCCAGATCCAGAGCAGGCATTCCAATGTCAGCATGGAAACTTATCCAAGGCATGCACATTTACTTTTTTTATCGTACCTAATTTTATTTCTCGTCTGCAATCCAATGAGTTGAATGAGATGTAGAAATACTTATACAGTTTCATATATAATCCTCTCAGCGCACGTATTGCTGTGAATGTGAGAGGCACTCCTCCGACCCCCGTGGGCTCCCTCAATCCTGTGATACTGACCGAAGATCGTACAAAATCGCGGACAATAATGGGCACGCCGAGAAGCGACCATAGATGTGACCCCTTTGTAATACCATTTTTTGCGTCCATCATGTAATCACAAATACATATCAATGGGATAGAACCACCATACGATGGGAACCATGTTTAACCACCATAGCGTGCCATATTTGTCCGCGTTTTGGCGAGCTTGTAACCGATCATGGCGGTCCATTGGTTCCGGTTGGGTTGGAGCCCACCGGATCCGACCACCCTGTTAGCGGGACAAACTGGATTTAAACTTTTGGTTTACCCCTACATCCCTCTTCAACAATAATGACACTGTACCTTATGTGCATCTCATCCCCCTGTCGCTAGTGAGCCAACCTGAGGTGGAGGTTTAAAGGTAGTAAGGTCCTTGGTATTATTCACGTGCCTGCAGGACAGCATCCCACGTCTTGGCATCAGTTTCTCCCATCCTTAGGATTCTGAGGGTAAAGGTGCAAAACACCACTACATGTATAACAACGTTTGGATTGTAAAGTGCGCAAAAATGATTGATCTGTTTTCCTTCCTCCCCTCCAGTAATCAAGGGAGGACAACTGTCAAGAGTCTAATACTCGGTTCTGATGTCCATTCACAAAAGACACCATCGCATTATAGACAATGGAGCAATGGGCCATTTGTGAAACCTGAACAGTTTTATTTCTATGTATAGTTTTTTCATCAAAAACACAATCACTCAATTTTTTAAGCCAACACCTCCCAAAAACATTCAATTTATCATAGAATTTACTTTTTATCAACTCAACAAGGGTTCTCGCCAGTTTTCTTCCACAGCTGAAAAAAACCGTTTTTTTCCGCGTTTTTTTTTCAACGATTTGAATAAATAGGTTTCTTCCAGTTTCTTTATTCCACTGAAAGCGAGAGAAACTAAAAAGTCATTATAAATTTGTTTTCTATTTTAAAGTCATTACTTACACTTTTGGTGTTATATTATTGAATGAAATATAGCGAAATAAGCCCCATCCCCTCCCCACACCCTCAACACCCGACCCCCTCCCCAACACCCGGCAATACCCCCCCTGGCGCCTCCACAACACCCGCACAACCCTACTCCCCCCCCCCCCCGCAACACCCTACCCCAACCCCTCCCCCCTCACCCAACCCCCCCGCCATACCCAACCCCCTCACACACCCACAACACTCCGTAACACCCCACCCCCATTCACCCCCCCTCCCCAACACCCACATACTACCCATACCACTCTCCCAACAACACCCATGCACCGCAATACCCAACCCCCTCCCACCACACCCGACACCCCACCCCTCCCCAACACCTCAGCCCCCCTCCCCTATAGCAAAGTAGTCTCATGTAGCGAAGGAAATTTGCCTATCCGATGTACCGTTGTTTGCAGAGATGACAGCACTTACGCATATTAATTGCTCATTTGCATACTACCTAACCCGCATATATCCAACTTTCAATTGTGCAAAGATACACGTCGCTGTTTCTCGACCGCTAATCCCCCTGGCGGAGCGGTTTAACAAATGTTTAAATAATCAGCTGCAATACCCGACCACCCCTAAACCCAAAAATCCCTTAAACTCCAACCCCCCTTAAACCTGGCAACCCCCCTTAAACTGTGCACCCCCTTAACCACACAAGCCCCCTTAAGCAGACCACCCCCCCCCCTTACACACCCAACAAAAAACCCCTTTAAACCCGGACACCCACCGTAACCCCAACAAACCCACCTTACCCCCAACAATCCCCCTTAAGCCCAGACACCCCCCTTAACCCCGGACACCATGTGCAACGTCCTCGCAATACTATGCCAATGCCGCACATACGTGCATGCGCGTGCATGTGTGCCCGTCTGCGCATGTATACGCCGTAGTATGTGCCAGGGCCCAAAACCCCTTAAAAACCCCAAACCCCACCCCCCTTAAACCCAAAAATCCCCTTAAAACCCAACAACCCCCCTAACCCTGGACAACCCCCTTAACTTTAGCAACCCACCTTAACCCCAACAAGCCCCCTAAGCCCAACACCCCCCCTTAAACCCGTACACCCCTTTAAACCCGGACACCCCACCTTAACCCCAACCATCCCCCTTAAGTCCAGACACCCCCCTTACCCCGGACAAACGCTGTAAAAAACCCAACAACCCAGGCCTTAACCCCAACAATCCCCCCTAACCCCCACAACCCCCCTTAAAGCTGGACAACCCCCCTTAAACCCGGACCAACCCCCTTAACCTGGCCCACCCCCCTTAAACTCCTGCCACCCACCTTAAACCACAACAAGCCCCCTTACGCCCACAACCCCCCCTTAAAAACCCGGACCACCTTTACACCCGGACAACCCCCTTAAAACCCAACAATCCCCCTTAAGTTAAACAAACCCCCTTAAAACCGGACACCCCTTAACCCAGACAACCCCCTTAAACCTCTCCCACAATTCCCCCTTAAACCCAAAACCCCTTAACTGGACAACAAGCCCCCTTACACCCAGACAACCACCCCCCCCTTAACATGGACACCCCCATGAAATCTTGTGCAACCCACCTTAAACCACAACAATCCCACTTAAGCCCAACCCCCCCTTAAACCCAACAATCCCTATTAACCCAACCACCCCCGTAAGCTGGACACCCCCCTTAAACCGACAACCCCCCTTTAAAACCTACCCCCGGACAACCCCCTGTAAACCCAGACACCCACCTTAAACCCAACAATCCCCCTTAAACCCAACAACCCCCTTAAAGCTGGCCAAACCCCCCTTCAAACCCGGACAACCCCCTTAACCCGGAAAACCCACCTTAACCTATCACGCGAGAGTACATGATTCCCCACCCTCCATCAAGTTCAATTATCAAATCGTACTATGTATCTTCGATAGTTTTTGTTCATCACCAGCTTTTTTTTGGTAAAAATACCCCAAATTACTCATTAATTATGCAAATGAGGTACCTAATAGCATAATTGGCCCTCCCATATCATAAAATCAGATGAAGGCAAATGGCCGTCCGATCCCACCCACCAAGTCACAAAACCATAACCCTTATGGGTCTCATTGTATCGCTTCACAAGTTGTTGGTAAAAATACCCCAAATTCACTCATTAATTATGCAATGAGGTACCTAATAACATCTTGCCACGCCCATAATCTAATCAGATGAAGGGCATGCCAGTCCGTTCCCACCCACCATCACATCACCATACCCTTATGCGTCTCATGTTATCGCGTTCACAAGATTGTTGGGATAAAAATACCCCCAAATTACCTCATTAATTATGCCAATTAGGTCCCTAATTAGCTTGCCCACGCCATAATCTATCAGGCATGAGGGCATGGCAGTCCGATCCCACCCACCAGTTACTCACCATAACCCTCTGGTGTCCTCATTTTATCGCGTTCACAAGACTGTGTTGGACGCCGACGACGCCGACGCCGCCGACACCGCCGCCGACGCCTTGACTGATAGCAATAATCCCCCTTCTGCTTTTTCACGCCGGGGGATACAAGATATGCTCCATGATAGGCTTTCATGCCGCGCAGGAATTTTGATTATCCGATGTACCGTTTCAAAATACAGCAATTAAGCTGATTTGGTGCAGATTAATTAGCTTCATTTTGCATAGTCAAATTTGCCCAAATACCGCCCAAAATCTAATCGGTCAAGAACTCGTCAGCCCGCTTCCCTTCCACCAAGTTACCAAGCCCTTACGGAACTCCATAACTTGCACACCGCCTTGCAGGAAAACTCTCATAAATTATGCAAATTAGATACTTAATTAGCATATTTTTACGAGGCCAAAATCAATCAGGTCGAGAACTCATCATCCTCTTCTTTTCCACCAAGTTACTCATTGTCGCCATGTACGGACCTCCATAAATCTATACAACCCTGGTAAATTTTTTGTTGTCACATACGGAGACGTAACGGACGGACAGACGGACCGCTCATTTTCCATAGCCCCTTTCCGAACACTCGTTCCGGCGGGGACAAGTAACCATTCAGGGACCCCCCACCTACCCCAGCAATTGCATTATTAAACTCACATTTATTCACAAGGCCAATATAAGCACTTACTGGAGAACTGCTTAACACTTTTCACACCCCCGCAAGGCCAAGCACAAGACTCCTCAGTAAAGACGTGAACATCTTCAAAAAAAAATACATTTAAAACAAATGTTTATCTCTCCCTAACCCAGTTTCTCCCCCTACGCATTACAACAAACGAACAAAATGGTTGCTACTTTATATTTGTGCTTTTAAAATTAACATTTCTTGGCCATACAGATTTTAAACAGCTTTTTTTTCAATGTTTGGCATCTACAATACAAACTGTGACAGTATAAAGGTGGCACATAGAACCACTTGGGAAATGGGTTACATCATCACTCTGTATATTTTGATCACAAAAACAAAATTGTTACAAATTATATACTTGCAAGTATACTAACAAATCGCATAACTGTAAATAATTTTTGCAAAAAAAAAAAAAAAAAAAAAAAAAAAAAAAGATTGTAAAGTACCTAAAGTAGCCTTGATATTTGAAGTGCATCATATGATATGGTGTAATTGTTTGTTGTTCAGATACATTCTTTATTTCTTCCAGTTTTCTCCAGTTTCTGCGTTTTCATTCTTTCTTTTTCTATCTTCCGGGAAGAAACTGCAGAACCACCTTTTTTCCCAGTTTTTTTTTTTCCATGTCTTCCGGAAGAATCGTTTCCTTCGGCGAGTTTCCCGAACCCTGACTCAACCCCACTTTTTTTACTAAAATTTTTTTTTTAATTTTTTATTTCCCCATTAAAAAAAAAACCAGCGGTCACCGAATGCCTGTGTCGGCTGCCATCGCCTTTTGGGGCCCAAGTTCACCAAAAGGGTCACATGAGGTCACCAACCATGTTGATCACTATCCAAGGTCATTGTATCAAGTATCATGAAAACTTTTGCACATGTGGAACACATGCATTAATATTTTACGTATATATCTATTAATCGTCCCTGGAGATGGCCAGCCGCACGATAGTGGTTGAAAAAAAAAAACCCATTTGCCGCTGGCCGGCTTCGAACCCGGCCCCTGCCGTATTCCATTCACACGCTCTAACCGACTGAGCTATCAAAGCAGGGTCGGGTGAAGGCGAGAGATATCATCTATAGGTTTAGGTTCGAAGGTGTCCTTCGCTTTCCTAGAAGATAGCATCAGAACTGTATATTTAACCTATACGATATATTTGTTTTGAAGATTTAAATCCTTAGTTCTACCAGGTAGACAAGGATGTATATATTTATTAATCTTTCCCTGGAGATGGCCAGCGCAGATAGTGTTGAAAAACACTATCGTGCACATCCGGCACATGGGTTTTTTTTTTTTTCAACACTATCGTGCGCTGGCCTCCTCCAGGGAAAGATAATGGAAAGATTAATTAAATATATACATCCTTGTCTACCGGAGAACTATAAGTAGTTTATTAAATATCAAATATATTAAATTTGGGTCAACATTTTTAACCAGACACAAACAAAGAGAGACAAACTATCAAGCAATACCTGTGTTGCACTCTTACAGATGACACAAAAAAAACAGCACCAAATTGAGCAAATAAATTCTACTTACCAATATTACAGTAGATTTTATGGCTAGTTGTGTGTTTAGTTGAGCAATCTTGCTCATAGGTTCCAAACTCCCGGCCTCCTCCCCTTCCTACTATAAGCTGATACCTCTCGCCCGATTCTGATGGTTGGTGACACTTCCACTGTCATTCTTGGACACATTCTCAGTCACCTCAGCAACATGTAAGAAGTTTTATAAGAGTTTGGTTGTGTATCACCTTGGAAGGATTTGTCTTTCTCTATCTGGTTAGGAATGGAATTGAGGATTGGCTTGTGGTTAGATCTACCGGTCTCGCTGAGTTGAGGTACCACGTCTGAAATTGATTTCAAATTAATTGATTGCAAATTGGTGCCAAATCACTTTTATCAACTGAAATTGGAATAGATCTTTCCGTCACTGACAATTTCTTGCCCTTTTCCTTTGACAATGTAGATTCTGAACTCTCTGAACTTGATTCGGAGCTGGAATCAGAACTTGATTCGGAACTAGATTCGTCTGAGCTACTGAATCTTATATGACCTTTTGACTTCTTAGCAGGCTTACTCACAGGTGGAAGACGGACATTAGAAACTTGACTTATTTCTTTAAGTCTCTGTCCTATGGTCTTGGCCACATCTTGCTTTATACTCAGTTTTTGATTTACTACTTTAGATATGTCCTGTCTGGTAAGTGGACTTCCAGATGTATTGCTAGATTCGTTTGAGCCATTTTGTTTTGATACCCTGCTCTCTTTGTCTTTTGGTACTTTGCTCTTCGAGTTCTGCAATGATGGTTGTAGTCCCTGTTGTGAAGCACTTGCCGATTCCTTAGACTTTGCACTCTGCGGTTTCTGTTGCACAACCTTGTCATCTGTCTTGCTGATCAATCTTTCTCCACCAAAATCACAAGAAGTGCGCTCTTCCTTAGCAGCACTCTTTTTCGCCTTTGCTTTGTCTTTGTCCCTTTTTCTTGCGGGCAGCTCAGCACCACTTTGGTCAATTTCTTCTCCTGATACCACAGATTTGTCTCTTTTCTTTCCTCTTTATTAGTTCTTTGTTTCCTTTGCACATCTTTCTCACTATGCTCCTTCTTGACGTCTTGATTTTCATCTCCAGCTGGCTTTTGTTTCTTTTTCTCCTCTCTCCTTTGTCTGCTTGACATCTCAGCACTTCTTCTTGTCCATTCCATTTCTTCCCCGGATAGCACCGACTTGTCCCATTCTTTCTTTCTTCTCTTTTCCTCTTTAGTTCTTTCTTTCCTTTGCACATCCTTCTCTTTATGGTCCTTGCTGATGTCTTGATTTTCATCTTCATTTGTCTTTTGCTTTTTGTGTTTCTTTGTTTTACTCTTTACTTCAGGGACAGAATTCTCGGGAAAAACATGAGATTCATCAGTCTCGGATAATCTACGCTTCTTCTTTTTCTTCTTCTTTTCCTTGTTTTTCTCATTTGCAACATATTCTTCATTGTCTGTAAATATGTAAATAAAACCAGAAGGAAAAATTATCATATCAAGGCATGGAAAATAAATTTGGTACATGAGAAATGACTACATTTTGATCAATGTGAACATATCAGATTCTTTAAGTTTCTGTTTCAAACCCACATTTCTTTGAAATTCTGAAAATATTGAAAGAATAATTGGATGTTTACCCCTCAGAATATTTCTCAGAATTTGTACACTCTAACAAAGCTATTACAATATATTTAGTAGTAAGTAAAATTATTTGGTATTTACACATGTGTTTTAAAGCAATCCCAAAATGCATTGCAATGTGCATATATCGTACTGTACCAAACACACGTAAGAATTTAGGGATAAAATGTGTTCAAGATTTTTACGAACTGCAGCCTTTTCCAATGATCATGCAAAATGCCTGAAGCTGTGTGTGCTAATGAGTGGCAAAAGTCCAGGTTTTTTAAGTGTTAAAGCAATAAACAGCATATTTTTGAAAGCGCTCCCCCAGTTTTGTCCTAAATTTGAGATTTTTGCACAGTTTTTGGGTTTTAATTGGTCTAGTAAACTATACCTTCGAGTGGTAATGCTCAAAATTGTGTATTGGTCATAAAATAAGGGAATTGTAATTAGAATTGGGATCCCTGATTGGAATTTAATAGTAGAGTTGGAAATGCGCCAATTATGTCCGTCCCTGGTGAAATAGTCCCGAAATAGTGCCACACCGCCCAGTGCCACCTCACGAAATGACTTCCAACATTACGATGCGATCGACAGAACAACTAATGATGAACACAGGGGTCGCGTTTTTCTTTTCTTTCTGCGTGTCTGCGTCCAGGACGCCGATTTTGGAAAAGTACTATTATGACGCCGGAATTTCACAATCAGAGGGGGTGTTGGGGGTCCAAAAAATTCAACTGACGCAGGCAAACAAAACCGCACGTCCGTGTTACTATGGGGGAATTGAAAAACCTCCCAATTTTTACTTCTTGCCAGAGATAAAAAAAATGTGTACTATTCACAAACTTTAAATATTTTAAAGTGCAAGTTTGTCTCAGCTTGATTTCTTTGCCGTACCTGCTAGATATTACCATCACGAGTTCTCCATTCATAAAACTGCTTTGATGGGTGGCCAATTAACTGAGAGTGGTGTAGGGGATCGAAATGGGATTGAAGGGTTGAGTAAAAGGGAGAGGCGGAATGAGGAGGGGGCGAGGGAGAAGGGGGAGGCATCTGAAAGGGAAGAAACAGGGGAAGAAGCTGAGGAGGGAGGAACAAGAGACTGGGTTAGCAATCAAAAAAATCATTGCTGACAAAATTTCCATAAATGACAGCTTAACCAATCGGCAACGCAAAACCATTGCTGAAACACATTCATGACATACTAAGGATTATGCCATCATTGCCATGCTATTCTCAAAATGCTCGACCGACATAAAGTGATTTTGGACGTGAAACTTTCCCTCAGAATTTCATCCTTTTAAGCTTCAAAATGCAATCCCTGTAATTTGTTAGTGACGAATAGGTTTTTCTGTTGATTATTTGGCATTTTGAGTAAGTTCTCAAAGTACAAAACATTTTCTTGGCGATGTATTTCCTAGCTAGGCACAGAAGTGTAGTACATGACGACCTGTGTGAAGCCCTTTGGGTGTATGTTGTCTCAAAAATTTTGGAACTTTGGATGCCAAAGGTGAGAAAGGGCAAACTTTGAAATAAAACATTCAACATGCCTTGTAAGACATATATTTATTAGTGAAACTTGTCTTGGGATAAGTTCGTCATTCTGTTTGCCCTTCTTTCTTTGCTTTGCAGTGTTTTTCTGTTTCCATTGTTTTCTTTGGATTTTTTGTTTTTGTCAATATTTGGGAGATATTAGTGACAAGTCGAGATAGGGCTTTTGGATTGAAGGTGAATTCAACTTAAAGGTGCAACTCCCCCCACTGCCCATGTTTCATAACCCTAACCCACCGGTCGTTTTGCCGACCGGACGGCCCACATCAACGAAGGGCAATCTATTTTTAGTTTTAACCAGGCCCAGCTTGCACGAGAGCCAAATCTTGGCGTTTCAAATTGCATCTCGGCCGTTTTTTTCTTCTTCCGATTTTTCCCGGCACAGGATAAGTAGCGTAAAGTCAATAACGGCCCCGACATCAACTAAAACATCGCGTCATTTTCTCCCGGAAGACGGCCCAGATGCACGAAAAACATCGCGTCATTCCCAGACGACGGCCCAAATTCAACGAGGACTCGCGCCATTTTCCCGTAAGACGTCCCAGATGCACGATGAACTCGCGTGTCGAATGCAATAAAAACAAGGGATAATAAATAATAAATAATAAATATGGATGCGTACTGCACACACTGATCTGCATAAATTTGTAGCTTATAGTTCGCCAGTCGTGAGTGGCGCAATTACGCTACATCATAGTCCTGCGTGGCGCTATTTATGCTACTCATCTCCGGTTTATACGTCATGATGCGTTTATGCATACTTAAAAAAATAGCTTCTCGAAAATGTTGGCCTATCACCATCGAAATCGAAATTGTCTATGGCATTTGTACAAAGTGTCACCCGCCTGATGAAAGCATTGCGCCTTCTGCGGGCAAACCGTCCGAATGGCAGTGAAAGCATCGGCATCATTTCCGCATTTCCCTTGGACGACTGCCCAGATGCAACGCAGAACATCGCGTCATTTTCGTACAGACGGCCCAGATTGCAACGAGGAGCATCGCGTCATTTTCCGTAGACGGCCCATATGCATGAATGTCCAATGAGAGGAATTTGCGCGACAAAAAATAGTTGTGTGACGGCCGAGATGCACGAGAACATTTTCCGACCGTACCGACGTTTTTCGTTGCTCCTCATTGCATCTTCGTCCGCGTTGGGTTAATGGAGTTAATTAGTACACTTCTGATCATGACTTGAGCTATTAGTATTAGGAAGTATGCCATGGTTTCGAGAACCAACATTTTTTAACCACTGTCAAAAATTTTTAGCACCTTTGGACCCTTTTTTTCCCTGGTTTGGACCCCTTGTTTTTCAGACTAAAGTGTGGGGTTCAGGGGTCCAATATCTTCCCACTGGCCCCTTACTTTTACATGCGCGCATCCCCTGGAGAAACATAGACACATACATGGTGCCAATTTTCCTGCTATTTCATATTAAGGTGAGTTTCCAGCAGCCATTGAATTATTATGGGAATCCCCAATATTAATTAATTCTATGTACACAATTCCTCATTTTGCGACACAGAATATTGAGCTCTAGCATTCACAGGAATTGTTTTACTAGCCACTTACCATGCACTGAAAAAAATCTCAATATATCCCATTCCCGAAATTTGGGGGCGTTCTTCCAAAAATGTGCTGTTTAATATTAAAGCATAAATATTCAAAATTGTAAAAAAAAAAAAGGTTTAAGATTGAAAAAGACAATGGGGGCTTCTTTTTGTGAGCTAGTTTTATCCCTATGGGCACTAACCACCTTAGAGGCCCAAAAAGTAAGATCGGTAGGTGTTGGCATTGTTTTATAACATAACACACAATACTTGAACTAAATTCAAAGAATGGTATTAAATCAAAACACAATACTATTTAACTGCTCTTATTCAATGACCAGTGATTTGAGGTGAGATTCCCCCCCATAAAAATGCCGACGGCCATGTAAACCAAAAACTGTAGCCGGTAATTGAATGTTTGTTTCCACCTCCCTGAAACTAAGATTTTGTGCGCTGCAAAGTGACACAGCAAAACTGGACCGAAGTTAAGACTAACACGGCAAGGGATCGTATGAGTAGAGCAGTCGTATTTGTTTATAACATTTTTTTGGCTCCATGTTTTCTATGATCCTTGTTGGGGAGTGTATGCAAGTTGGCAGGCTTCATATCAAGTAGAGAACACAATAGACATAAATCGGAACAAGCACCTTTATGTCCGTTGGGACGGGCTGTGCATCACAGAATGCCCTCTTGGCACACTGCATCTCAAATATGGGTACATACCACCAGGGAAAGCCTGCCCCTAGTTCATTGTTTAAATTTCAACCAGTTAGGTACAAATCAGAGGGTGTTTTGGAATCACTCCCACCATGCCTTGCAACATGCCTATATGTACTGTACCAACACATGTTAGTAGTACTTAGGAATACAAATTGTTTCAAGAAGTTTTAAGACCAAAAGCCATTTCATTTCATGATCATACAAAAAATCCTAATATACTATAATACTAGACCCTTGTGGGCTAAAATGAGTGCACAAGCCAGGGTTTTAATTTCCTAATTTACTGGCATTGTAGGATTGACTTACTGTAAAAATGAAATTTCCGCGCATGTAATTTTTCGCGTTTCGTCATTTAACATTTTTGCTTGTTTTTAAATTCTCTCTTTTCGCTATCCTACATAGACCTACAAACACACAAATAACGTGAGTTTTTAATTTCGCGCTAGCTCAGATGTGCGCAAAAGCGCGAAAATTATGTAGCGCGAAAATTTCTACTTTTACAGTATTAACCCCTCTGGATACAATCTAGATTTTGCTATCCTGGCATGATAGTGTAGAGGCCTATATTAGTTTCTTTTTTCTCGTAGCAGTGGCCTCTGAAAAGGAAGAGGGAGGGCGGTTTGAATTTTGTATTTTTTTAGTAAATTACCTCAAATATGACTGTTGTTTTCACTGAAATTGATATTATCATTTCACCACCCTCCCATAAAATACCTGGCATTTGATTCTAACTGTGCTTGTCTGCCTGCTCTTGAATTTGATCTGGTGGCTTCCTCACCATCTGTAACGTCAACCCTGAAATAAACAAAACAAGATTCCACAATTTAAAGAGACACTGGCACCTTTGAAAACAAACAGTCCACAATTTTAAAGAGACAATGGCACTTTGAAAGAGTGCGCCCTCAAGATTTTTCAAAAATCGCTCATTTTTGCATGATTGGTAAAACTTTTATATACATTAGGACCCACCTGAAATGATTAAGATCAAATCAATGCCTTTTGGTAAACGGAACGATTTTATAATTAAGGGTCGCCGCGACATTAATTCATCAGCCGACGGAAATGGCGTGTAACACACCAAGCAAAACGCACGCCGCATGCAATGCCTTGCTTGCTTCCCACTGTATGCACCCTGTTTGACCGTTTCTTTGACCTTTGTGGTTTTTATATCAGTCAGTACGGGTCTATGATTTTTCATGTAATATGTATACACATTTGTTGATTAAAGTTAAGGAAATCTTAAAATTTAGCTACAATTACCTGCAGGTGTCTTCACTCTTTATTATGTCCCCTCTGTTATTTTTATTGTGTAAACTGTATCTCAATTCTTCCAATGTCCTAGACTATCATTTTGGAGAGCACATTAAAGAAATTTCATATTTTGTGAACATGTGCCATTGCCGCTTTAATTTGAAGTCCTTAAATTATGTACATGGTCTTACTGAATTGAGGGAATTAACAGTTTTTACCCACCCAAATGTGTGGCCAAATATTGTTTTAACAACGTTAATGACAAGCACTGAGCAACCCTGGAAGGAATTTTCTTCTTTAGACTACGTTAGCATGGGCATCAAACCAGTATGTTGACAAGCATTATGAAATTGAAAAAACAATGATTTGTTAGAAAATTGATGGCAACATCCTTGGTGAGAAGCATTTTTTTTAGTCTGGCTTATAAATGTTCCATCTTCATTGGGGGCAGGACACGACTGCTTGATTTGGGCATTAGGGATTTCCAAACGGTAATTTATGGAACTTTTACATGCATTTTCTATGGCAGCCTCAGTCCTAGTAACATTGCAAAATCACTTCTTAAACCTTCATGCAATAAATCATAGTAAGAGCATGATAATATTAGATCAGAGGGTGTTTTGAATCAATCCCATGATGCATAGCAATGTGCCTATATTGGACTAAACACATGTCAGTACTTAAGGATAAAGTGTTCAAGAAGTGTAAGAACCACAAGACATTTCATGATCATGCTAAAACATTCCCTAAGTACTAACGCTTTGTGGGCTAAAATGGCATTAAAGTCAGGGTTTTCATGTATTAAGAATAGGATTGTTATGGGATCACATGACCCTATTGAGGTGAAATTTCCCAAAACAGGTGCATTGTGGGATTGACTCAAAACACCCTCTGATAAAAACAAGGCAAACTCTATTTACGCGATGCGTACAATATGTAGCTATATGTCCCTGCCAAATGTTGCGATCACTAAGAAGTTAAACCAGACTACCCCCTTAATTCTGGCCAACATTCTCTTAACCCAGGACCACTAGTAGACCACCCTAATAAACCATGCAATGTCATTCCCACCCACCAAAATAAATCTGCACAATTTTTTGCCTAAATTATCCATACCTCACTAAAAATAACTAAACATAACCTGTTGATGAACTCAATCCATAAGTCAACAAAAAACAACTCTTAATTACATACCTCATTAATGAACTCCATAACTCACAAGAAATAACTCTACAACAACTCATTGATGAATTCATGATGAATTCATCGATATGAATTCATCCTTAACTTGCCAAAACTCTAAAAAACAACTCATTAACTGAATCCATAACTCACCAAAAACTAACTCTAAAAAACAACTCATCGGTGAACTCCATGCATAAAGCACTAAAAATAACTTGAAAAACATAACTCACTTTTTTTTTTTTTTTTTTTTAATGTCATTCCCACCCACCAAAATAAATCTGCACAATTTTTTGCCTAAATTATCCATACCTCACTAAAAATAACTAAACATAACCTGTTGATGAACTCAATCCATAAGTCAACAAAAAACAACTCTTAATTACATACCTCATTAATGAACTCCATAACTCACAAGAAATAACTCTACAACAACTCATTGATGAATTCATGATGAATTCATCGATATGAATTCATCCTTAACTTGCCAAAACTCTAAAAAACAACTCATTAACTGAATCCATAACTCACCAAAAACTAACTCTAAAAAACAACTCATCGGTGAACTCCATGCATAAAGCACTAAAAATAACTTGAAAAACATAACTCACAGATGAACTCCGTCATTTACTCCCAAAAAATTATCTAAAAAGGTCAAATATCACAGGTCAAGTGTCAGCACCCACTGAGATGGCCAAATATTTACCTTTGTGGTGAAATGATGACTTTTTTAACATTTCCACCCCATGTCAGACCCAGGGGATGACTCAAAGGGAATGAATTACATGGTTAGTAGGGGCTTGTACCCTCCTACAATATACCCCAAGATGAGCTACTCTAGCTCATCTAGAAAAAAAAAAGACATGGTCAAATGTTGACTTTTTGTGCAACAACTTTGAGATTTTCTCACCACTGACAGAACCAGGGGAGGAACCAGGGGAATGAATTACATGTTTAGTAGGGGATTGTGCCCTCCTACAATATACGGTTCAAGTTTGGCTACTCAAGCTCATCTAGAAAATAAGATATATGGCCAAATGTTGACCTTTTGTGCAATATAGACCTTTTTTGACATTCCCTACCCCTGACAGGTAATTGCTAAATAATATAGCCTCATCCCAGAACCCTAAATTTTACAGGAAGTGGATACAATTTTGGGTCAAGGTCAGAGGGTGTATTGAGTCAATCCCACAATGCACCAGTTTTGGGAAATTTCACCTCAATAGGGTCATGTGATTCCACCAAAATCCTATTCTTAACACATAACGACCCTAACTTTTAAACTCATTTTTGCCCGCAAAGTGTTAGTACTTAGGGAATTTTTTGCATGATCCTGAAATTGTTTTGTGCGTCCTCTAGATTCTATACACTTTTATCCTTAAAGGGGGATGGCCCGATTTAAGGATATGAAGTTTTCATCTTGATAGATTGGCCTTCACTCCAAAACCACATCTGTTAAGTTTCGCGCCGATATTTCAATCCGTTTTGATGCGAGAGCTAAAAACGTGATTTTATAAGCCCCATAGAGTACTGTGTCAAATTAATATTGGTCGACCAAAATGGGGAAATTTTTTGTTTTTAATTGTAGACCAAAATGAGGCACATCCTTTGGCTCTAAGATTTCACATGGGAAATGAGAAAATAGTAGCTTCCTTCTGATATCAAAATGTTGACCACTTCCGGTAAAATTTGGAATTCTGGGGACGAGGCTATTAGCGATCGGGCAGGGACTTTCGTACTGATATGAGTTTTGTACAGTACAGTATAGGCCAATTACAATGCATTATGGGATTGGTTCAAAACACCCTCTGGGTCAAGGTCATTCAAACAAGATGAAAACTTAAAGGGGGATGGCCCGATTTAAGGATATGAAGTTTTCATCTTGATAGATTGGCCTTCACTCCAAAGCCCTGTAAAGTTTCGCACCGATATTTCAATCCGTTTTGATGCGAGAGCTAAAAACGTGATTTTATAAGCCCCATAGAGTACTGTGTCAAATTAATATTGGTCAACCAAAATGGGGCACATTTTCGTTCATATCTTCTAATCCAAACCAAGCATCCTTTGGCTCTAAGATTTCACATGGGAAATGAGAAAATAGTAGCTTCCTTCTGATATCAAAATGTTGACCACTTCCGGTAAAATCTGGGGCTTCTGGGGACGAGGCTATTAGCGATCGGGCCGTGGACCTTTAAAATAAAATTATAATTAAATTTGGCCATTCCCTTCAAAGGTGCTTGTTCCGATTTATGTCTATTGTGTTCTCCACTTGATGTGAGAGCCTGGCATTTACATACACAGTACACGCATGTCCTATCAAGTACCGCACGTGGAAAACGAACTTGCGGTTTTGATGGTAGAAGCATATTGCATATATTGCAACGCCATATTCAATACTGTGCTAATATTGATGGTTAACCATTAAAACGGCATTTTTTTTGTTTATATCTTGAGATTGAAAATGAAATGGATTTGAGGGCTCAAATTTCAGTACGACAATGAGAAAAATATGGCCTTTCATCTAAAAATCAAAATCGATACTACTTCCAGGTAAACCAATGACGATCGGAATGTCCACGCACCTTTAAGCCATAATAAACAGGATTAAATAAATTGCTCTGTTCAGTATGTTTAGTTTGGGTGTGTGACAGTGACTTATGAGCAAAAACGTGCCACATTTTGGTCCACCAATATTAAAGGGAGATGACCTGATTTAAGTAATTACATCAGTTAATTGATCTGCCCACAAGAGTTACAGATCACAGTAGAACGATAATCGATTTGTTTTTTACTTCCAAGGCTGAGCTGTATGAGGACTGTGGCGTGATCCAGACAGCTATTAGCGACCACTTTATGATCTATGCGATTAGAAATTCAAAGCCTATCAAAGGTACACATAAAACAATCAACTATCGTTCTTGCAAATATATTGATAAACATGTTTTCTTAATGACCTAGTTAAAGACACTATCAGTGATTTGCTAAATCAGCAAATCGAAAAAATCATCAAAAATCAGATTTTTGCATGTATGTAAGAAGTACAGGTATCCTAACATACCCTGCAAATGATAAGACCAGAAGTAACCTAATAAGGACAAAATCAGAGATTTTAGTAATTACTGTTTGAACGGACACTTACTACAACACATAATTGAATGGAGAATCGTATCTTGGAACACTGCCGTTTTCTTCCTTTTCTGTCAATTCTACAGCTGGAAAAGGTAAGTTATGAGGATTCCACAGACTTATCCTTCACTTTGAAGCTATTCCTGCAAATTTCAATATTTTTCAAATCACTGATAGTGTCTTTAATGTTCCATGGAGTGACATTGAAAAGTGTACTAATGTTAATGACGCCCTTAATTTGTGGCAAAGAATGTTTAATGATGTTGTGATTAAACACATGCCTTGGAAATGTAAACGGGTTAAAGCAGCTTCCTCACCGTGGCTTAACGGTGATATTAAGAAACACGTCTACCAGAGATTATTTACAT
Source organism: Ophioderma brevispina (assembly GCA_023653785.1). Taxonomy (NCBI): domain Eukaryota; kingdom Metazoa; phylum Echinodermata; class Ophiuroidea; order Amphilepidida; family Ophiodermatidae; genus Ophioderma; species Ophioderma brevispina. Next base: position 5,779 of record JAMKCH010013763.1, on the reverse strand, counting down.
CGTAAAGCCATAAGATCCAATGATATTTCTGATTGGGAGGCTTATAGATCGTATCGTAATAAAGTGACTAGCATGATTCGCAATGCTAAAGCGTGTCATTATAAGAAGCTTGTAAGGCAAGGTGCTGGTGATTCTAGAAATTTATGGAAGGCCCTTGAGGGTATTGTTCCTCCAAATCCTCTCCAAGCCCCACGTCTATTGTTGTTGATGGCATGGTTTTAACATGTGATGATGAAATTGCTGAAGGTTTTAACAAATACTTTGCTAATGTTGCTTGTAATTTAATTAATGGTGTAAAGGATCAATGCAATGTTGAAATTGTTAATGTATGTAATTGTATGTAGTGATAATACCAAACCTCGTCTTACCTTACCATGTATTTCTTGTGACTTTGTTAACAATGAAATCTTGAGTATGAGTGCTAACAAAGCAACCGGTCTTGATTATATAAGTTGCAAAATCCTTAAGCTCGCCAGGCCTGCTATTGTGCATAGTTTAACCTATATCATGAATTTATCTTTGTATACGGGCGTTTTTCCTAATGCATGGAAGGATGCTAAGGTTATTCCTCTTCATAAAGGTGGCGATCTGAATAATACCAGCAATTACCGGCCGATTTCCATTCTTTTACCCTAGGAGATAAGTGGGTTTAATCAAAATTTTTGGTGCAGAAGGTTTGAGTGGCTTATTTTATGTAAAATGGGGCGTAGATTCCAAAAAAAGCAGTCTTATTGACCGTACTCAAGACATTTTTGTGATATGGCATTTTTGATACAAATCATATAAAATTCATATTTTTACTTTTGGGTGTTTTAACTAAAAACAAAAAATTTATGTAAAAAGGTCACTGATCATCCAGGAGTTCACACTGGTTTGAAAATAGGCTGTTCTACTGACGCCAATTTGTTTCCCTGAGGTTGGGTTGGAAAAAGTGTGTGTCTACTCAAATTACATGCGTTTCAAGTTTTGTAAAGGTTTGAGCACTGTTAGAATGCTTTGGTTTGTTTTTACACTACTGCCAACCATCCATAAACATCCAATTTTCCAAAACCCTAGACTAGGTCATATTGAAAAATAATTACTCTGATGACCCTTAAACTCCAAAGAAACTTTGCAGTAAACCTTGGAATACCCTTTGGGACGGTTAGTGAACTTTAAAAAGACGTTTAAATACTGTCAAAATTTGAACTATCTGTATTTTTCACGATTTGCTACTGTATAGTACACCAAACTGATTTGGTTTGAGTGAAAATGATACGATATTGTCACCATGTGCCAGAGCGAACTCTGTGATTTTGTTGTAGTTGTAAGTGGCCATTTTTTTTGCGTCCTATGTGGACACAAAAATTTATATATCTAGACCAAAGTGGTATACATTTGAAAAAGGCGTCATAGACGCAAAAACGCACATACTTAATGCGAAGTTGCCCTGATCTGATCATAATTTAAACGCAGTCTTACTTATTGGCGTGGTGAGATTTGTAGGTGATTTTCATCCTTTTTTGGCCAAAAAATAGCTTATTTTTATCAAAAATCATATTTTTACTTTTGGGTGCTCTGGCAAACGAATCTAATGCAAAAATGGGTACTGATTTTAAAAAAAAATAATCTTAATTGACTGTACTGAACACAATTTTGACATGTTGGTCATTTGTGTTACCATTGAAAACATTTGTGTAAAATATGAAGCAGTTTTGAAACAAGTCTTAAAAGTAAAAAGTTTTTCCTGGTTGAAGTTTAGCAATAACCGGTTTCCAATTCGTCCATGTTAAAGGGGCAAGTGAAACCAGGGTCGCCACTAAACCTCGTACACTCTAGTTTGATCTTCCTGGGCTTCTTGCTGAACTTGCCATTAAAAGTAGTTGGTAGACAACCTGGTTGGGTGTAACATTTGGCTGCTGTGGAGGTTCTGTTGAATTCCTAGGAGATAAACTTCCTCAACTTTAGCAGTTGTTTTAGTTGAGAAAGGATCGGCTTCAAACATGGTAGTATACTCTTGATATTCTTTATCACCTTCCTTAGAAAGGCCTGGTATATAGTCCGTCCTACAGCCTCTGGGTATGAATCTCCGCACAGTCTTGTTCACTATTTGGGCAAAATTGGCATAGTAATGGGGTTTGGGAGCAATCCTCTTCACGTTCAGATCCAGGTTATCAGTGAATCCTTGCCAGTCTGCTTTCTTATAGTCATAGCGATGCTTTAAATGCACTTGCTCTCTATGCTTGCTCTGTATGGGAAAGGTCAACCATTGCCAAGAAGCTTGATTCGATTTAAAGGTCTCCTGCCGGCTTGACACCGGATGTCTTCGTTCAACACAATGGAGAACTTATACACCCTAGCAGGAAGTGCATTCATTATTCATAGTTTTATTCAGTACTCACCATATCAACATACAGCAAGGACAGCAAAGGATAAAAACTAAATCATTATACATACAATAATTGATCAATTGCACGATTTACCAGATATAAAAACGAATTTTTTGGGAGTATGAACTATGAAACATCAAACGAGTACCAAGGATAGCCCAAAAAGCCTCAAAATAGTGAGCTTATTTCCATTGGGGGGGTCCTTTCAGGAAAAAGAGAGGAGGAGGAGGGAAACCAAGCAGAACAGGCAAACAGGATCCAATAAATATATAATTTATAAATATAAAAACCCAAACCCAAGATTGACAAACATGCTCAAACAAAGAAAAGGGGGCCGGCATAATAATACTTGATGACTGAACTTCTCTCTGCTGTTAAGGCCAGATCCATCAAATGTTTGATGGACTTCTGAACTGGGCCAGATTGGTAATATGTTTAATAGAATTTGGTAATGAATTCCAGTGTTTGATGCCACTGTAGAAAAAAAGGTGTGACTAAACATACCATCATTTCTGGGGACAACAAAATATATAGCTATCCCTGGTACCATAGTTATGCAAAGAATTTGTACGTTAAAATTGAAATTAGGAACCCGGGGCCTTTTCATGGATATTTGAAAAACCTGATTCAATTTCATTTGGATCCACTGTTAAATGTGCACAGGACAAACATAACAATTTTATTCCGCTCTGTCTGACCGATGTGTGTGCGAGGTCCCAAATCCAAAATAACCGCACAATTTTATTTTGCATGGTTGAAGTATGTTCTAAGTGTTGTGTGAGAGAGGAGTACCATGAAAGACATGTGTTAATCGTAATGACACATAATAAGAGCATTCCAAAGTGTTAATGGCTGGAAAGTTTAAGCGACCAGCTTGTCTATACAAGAATCACCTTGCACAGCCTTTTTGAGGATATATTGGGCAATTGAATCACCATTCAGTGTGTCATCAAGGTGACCCCAAAATTAGCAACTTGGAGGACTTTATGTTTGACCACCGCAGGAAATGAAAAAAGAATTCACCTTATTGAGTCTTTTCTTTGTACCAAATAGACATACACTCGGTCTCCTAAATGTAATGCGCGTTTGTGTCTCAAGCCACTAGCCTACATGATCAGTCATTACCAAGTCTGTTGCAATTGTTCTGGATCTTTATGCAGACAACCAAAGGGCCACTGTCATTGCGTAAAGCCGGAGCTTTGCATCGACACTGCTGGCCAGTCATTCACGTAGCGAGAAATAGAACGGGGCAGATGTATGCTCCCTGCGGCACGCCACCAGCAGACACCAAGGGGATCGGAAAGACCTCGTTAACATGGACAATTTGTTTCCTGTCAGTTAGGTACGATGTAAACCAGTCAATGGGAAGCGATCCCCATGGCTCTCAGTTCTTGCAGAGAATGAAATGGTCAACAGTATAAATGCCTTATGTAGATCAATTCGGACTAAACACGTGTTTTTGTAATTACCAATGGACATTTGACTCTTGATATAGTCATTAAGGTGGCTCAGGCAGGTAGCAGTTGAACATGAAATTCCTGAAACCAGATTGGTTACACATACAAAATATATTATCCCCAAGTAGGCCTTCCAACTGAGGCATAACAAGACATCCGTCCAGTGTAGTGAGCTTGCAAGAGCGTAGCTGCCAAGTATCTAATGGGAAGCCACCCATGTCCCCTGGACAGATACCCGCTGCCAACCGCCTTAATCCAGAGAGAGAGGTCTTAAGTCCAACCTCTGAACGTCCCCCTCTAAGAGTTTAAGAAGTTCCGCCTTTGGAAAGAAAGACTTGCTACCAACCAAGTAGCATCTATTGGTATTGAACCTGGTAAGCATCTCCCACCTGAAGCTGACGCCTCAGCTTGGGCTGAATGGCGATCTCTCAACTATTTAGAAACCAGAACGGGCCAACTTGTTTTCCTCCTTGCAGTGAAGGTGGGCTACCTTGAATGCAGATCAGAACACTACCTGTGGCTGTGGGACAGCACCACAGACAATTGGCATCTCTTGGTCCTGTTCCCATCTGTGGAGGAGCAACAATGCACAGACAAGGACCTGTGGAATTCAGTGAAGCAGCCAGACGTTGTACCCCATCTCTGGCTGGATCATATTTGAGAACCACTTGTTTGGACACGATAAGAAGAAGATCTGGTGATGAACAACTGAAACGTGATATTGTCATAGTCATAATTTTCACCACAAACAATATTTTTGGCCAAAATAACAAGGCATATTTTACACAAATGTTTTCAATGTAACAAAAATGACCAACATGTCAAAATTGTGTTCAGTACAGTCAATTAAGATATTTTTTTAAATCAGTACCCATTTTACATTAGATTCGTTTGCCAGAGCACCCAAAAGTAAAAATATGATTTTTGATCAAAATAAGCTATTTTTTGGCCAAAAAAGGATGAAAATCATCTTAAAATCTCACAAACAGCCAATAAGACTGCTTTTATTATGATCAGTGACCCTTTTTACATAAATTACGCTAGTCAAAACACCCAAAAGTAAAAATAAGAATTTTATATGATTTTTAGTCAAAAAATGGCCAATATCACAAAAATGTCTTGAGTACGGTCAATAAGACTGCTTTTTTTGGAATCTACGCCCAATTTTACATAAAATAAGCCACTCAAACCTTCTGCACCAAAAATTTTGATTAAACCCACTTATCTCCTAGGGTATTTCTTGTTTAAGTAAAATTATCGAAAAGGCTGTTTATAAGCATATGTACTCATTCCTCAGTGATCATAACCTTATCAATGAATATCAATCTGGGTTTCGTCCTTGTCATTCTACACAAACTGCTCTTACAAACATGGTCAATGATTGGTTAATTAACATGAATGCCGGTAAAATGACGGGAGTTGCTTTTGTTGATCCTCGCAAGGCTTTTGATACTGTCAATCACAATATTTTGTTAAGTAAGCTTTGTGACATTGGTGCGTCAGATATTGTAATTAAATGGTTCCACTCATACTTAACTGGTAGAACCCAGCAGCGAGTATCTTTTAAGGGCACAACTTCCAGTGCATTACCCGTTAACACAGGTGTGCCTCAAGGTAGTATCTTAGGGCCACTTTTATTTATTATTTTTATCATAGTATGAACAATGTAATTAGTCATGGCAAAATGTCCATGTATGCAGACGATACCACCCTGTCTATTATTGGTTTTTTGATGCTGATGATATTTCTAACAAGATGAAGTATGATCGGCGAAAGCAATTATGATTGGGCTTCAACAAATATTTTATTTTTTAATAGTGAAAAAACTAAGATTATGTTGGTTGGCTACGAGTGCAAAACTTAACAATGTGGCAGCTAACGATTTTCATGTGGTGTTAGCTGGTTGTGATATTGAGCGTGTAAGAAATTGTAAATGTTTAGGGGTAGTGATTG